>CAJJDO010000013.1:853517-865012 GCA_905183005.1 Paramecium pentaurelia | reverse complement strand
ATCAAATTGGCCAAAATTATAGTATGTTCTTGATTTACTAATGAAATAAACTAGTAAGTAGGAGTTATGGAAGAGAAAATTCATACTAGTTGTCAAATAGGTATGGAATAAGCATTTTAAAGAATGATTGTCAAATATAGATGTCAGAAATGGTTGATTGATACTGCTTCAATTCTTTGAATAGAAATCTATTTGATATTGGGAAATACATTTAAATTTTACTTAAAACCTTAGTTTTGTGAAGCAACATTAATTACTAATGATATCGCTTCTATCTGATAGAAAGATAGATTTATAAATATTGGACTTAATGAAATGAAGCAACACCTATTTCTCAAATACACTCAATAAACTATAAGGAACTAAGAAATTTACTTAAAGAATACGGTTTCATGCTTCTAAAACTGGATCCTTTCAAAGATTAAATGAATTCAAAAATATTTTTCATCCATAATTAAAAGATCTAAATTAAATTCAATAATATTAAATTAATTAGACACATTCAGTAATCATTATAGAAATTAATAATAAATTTAAATACAAATAATCAGAAATATATTAAAAAAACAAAGAGCTTGATAATTACAACTTCAACAAAAAAGATTTGATACATGAATTAATTTAAGAACTCTAAAACTCAAATAGGTTTGCCTATATCCATAAAATCTGAGTATTCTCAAGCTAAAAGTAAAAATTATTTAAACAAACCCAATACTCTACAACAAAAAGATATGTCAATCTCTTGCGATGGAATGATAACTTATTATTAGTAAGCCTTTAGAGAGAAAACATGAACAAGTTAAAAGAGGCCTACGAACTAGTTTTAAGCATAGCTAATAATTTAGGTAAACTTGAGAGTAAGGATAAATACTTAAAATAAATCAAAATGAAAAACTCTTGAAGATCTATTAATGGAGAACTTGTAACCTATTGTAGATGGTAATGTTGTAATAAGTTAAATTCTTTAATGAAATTAAGAAAAATAGAAGAATCATACTTGCTTTATAAGCATATTTGATAAAATATCAAAATAAACTTTCTCTGAATATTTTTCAGATTAAAACCATGATGGTCAAATGAAGAGTAAGAGGTTTTGCAATTGATTTGCTAAGAAGATTAAAGAGAGTCTTCAGTTTTTTGGTGGGGAATGGTTATTTTGTAAGACACTTATCAAATTCGTTTTGACAAAATAGTTAAATGTACTAACTAAGTAAATTCCTGCCCCAAATTTGCATTTTTTACCAAAGGATCGATAGGAAAGTCTTTTATAAATGGTTAGAAAAGAGCTTACAAGAAACTTTTTATATAAGAGACTTTTTCAAGGCCATTTAAGATGATATTGATTTGATTATATTTTTTTGATACCTACTATTTTTTTATCAATGGGCCTTTAGTAAAGATAGATTATTATATATTCTGCTTATAGTTTAAATCAAAATGAAAGACATTTGAAAATTGAATCTAGTTCCAAATAAGTCTCATTAAGAAAGAAATGTTTATCATACAGATTTAATTAATTACTCTAACGAAAATTATAATTTATATACCATTTTGGCCTTCAAAGTTTTTCGCTAGTGATTTTAAGAGATTAGTTATCTTCATGACTATTTGTTGTAATTTTAATATAATTCAGACATTCAAAATTATGTTACTTGGGATTTAAGTTTGGACCCTAATGCTTATATAAAATATTTATTGAATAAATTTTGGCTAATTAAATAAACATTCTATAAAGAAATTTACCTTATCTTCTATTGGAACCTTTATTCTTACATAAATTATAAAATGATAAGATAAATTATAATTTAATGTTTTAAAGAACATTGTAATTAGTAACTACATAATATTCATTCATTCATACTCATCATTAATTAGACACTAGTTAATAATATAAATTTGATATTTAACACAATTCTACTTAAATTTTATAAAACGTATTAAAGGGGATTTTATTTCATTTAATTTATTCTTTTAAAGTATATTGGAAAGTAGTATGAAATAACATAAGCAGGCAAATGATTAAGTAGTTTTTGAAATTGGTTCATTTTCCATATGAAATTAAATCTACCTTTTCTGTTTAACCTTTAAAACTAGTGTAGGATAATAACTTTTGCTCTGCCAACCTAATAATCAGGGTTAATAAAATTCAAAAAGTCTACTAAAAATACCGAATCTGTTTCAATCAGAATGATAACTGCATGAAAAAAATTAACAAAAGTTATACCTCATGTACAAAATGCAAACCTTATCATATATCGTTTTTCAAGAGCACCAAATAATCATAAATGTTCCCCTTGTTCTAATAATTTTTATTACGAAAATATATAGGATGCATGACTTATTGTAAATTTGAGATTTTTAAATATTCAAATGGATTTTGATAGGAATTTGAAGGAAACATTACTAGTTTATTTTAGATTCTTAAATTGTAGAGAATGATGATTCTGTATCATAATTCAAAATTTTTTTTTAAAAAAACAATAATATATGGCCTATTCCATTTAGATACATCTTCAAAATATATTAATGCAAATTGTAATGTCTATGTCATTTTTTAATATAATTCTGGAATAGCTAGACTTATAAATGAAATAAGCGCATATAAAATTATCTATTCTTATGGGATTAGAATAAAATAATATCGGGAGAGGAATAAGATTTATGAATATAGGAATAAATGAATTTATGATTCTAGTGAATAGAATTTCTATAAATCCACAATAACAAAAAAGGATGGAGATTGTTATCCCTCTAAATTACAAATGGACTTTATCCATAAGAATGAAAGATATGCGAAGTAAAACGAAAATTTAATTATTTAGTATATCCTATTAATGTAAGTAATGTAAAACTAATTTTTATGCGGGTAAGAATGATATAGCCAAATGATTATAGTTAATTTTCATAAAAATTTATAACNGCATTTTTTACCAAAGGATCGATAGGAAAGTCTTTTATAAATGGTTAGAAAAGAGCTTACAAGAAACTTTTTATATAAGAGACTTTTTCAAGGCCATTTAAGATGATATTGATTTGATTATATTTTTTTGATACCTACTATTTTTTTATCAATGGGCCTTTAGTAAAGATAGATTATTATATATTCTGCTTATAGTTTAAATCAAAATGAAAGACATTTGAAAATTGAATCTAGTTCCAAATAAGTCTCATTAAGAAAGAAATGTTTATCATACAGATTTAATTAATTACTCTAACGAAAATTATAATTTATATACCATTTTGGCCTTCAAAGTTTTTCGCTAGTGATTTTAAGAGATTAGTTATCTTCATGACTATTTGTTGTAATTTTAATATAATTCAGACATTCAAAATTATGTTACTTGGGATTTAAGTTTGGACCCTAATGCTTATATAAAATATTTATTGAATAAATTTTGGCTAATTAAATAAACATTCTATAAAGAAATTTACCTTATCTTCTATTGGAACCTTTATTCTTACATAAATTATAAAATGATAAGATAAATTATAATTTAATGTTTTAAAGAACATTGTAATTAGTAACTACATAATATTCATTCATTCATACTCATCATTAATTAGACACTAGTTAATAATATAAATTTGATATTTAACACAATTCTACTTAAATTTTATAAAACGTATTAAAGGGGATTTTATTTCATTTAATTTATTCTTTTAAAGTATATTGGAAAGTAGTATGAAATAACATAAGCAGGCAAATGATTAAGTAGTTTTTGAAATTGGTTCATTTTCCATATGAAATTAAATCTACCTTTTCTGTTTAACCTTTAAAACTAGTGTAGGATAATAACTTTTGCTCTGCCAACCTAATAATCAGGGTTAATAAAATTCAAAAAGTCTACTAAAAATACCGAATCTGTTTCAATCAGAATGATAACTGCATGAAAAAAATTAACAAAAGTTATACCTCATGTACAAAATGCAAACCTTATCATATATCGTTTTTCAAGAGCACCAAATAATCATAAATGTTCCCCTTGTTCTAATAATTTTTATTACGAAAATATATAGGATGCATGACTTATTGTAAATTTGAGATTTTTAAATATTCAAATGGATTTTGATAGGAATTTGAAGGAAACATTACTAGTTTATTTTAGATTCTTAAATTGTAGAGAATGATGATTCTGTATCATAATTCAAAATTTTTTTTTAAAAAAACAATAATATATGGCCTATTCCATTTAGATACATCTTCAAAATATATTAATGCAAATTGTAATGTCTATGTCATTTTTTAATATAATTCTGGAATAGCTAGACTTATAAATGAAATAAGCGCATATAAAATTATCTATTCTTATGGGATTAGAATAAAATAATATCGGGAGAGGAATAAGATTTATGAATATAGGAATAAATGAATTTATGATTCTAGTGAATAGAATTTCTATAAATCCACAATAACAAAAAAGGATGGAGATTGTTATCCCTCTAAATTACAAATGGACTTTATCCATAAGAATGAAAGATATGCGAAGTAAAACGAAAATTTAATTATTTAGTATATCCTATTAATGTAAGTAATGTAAAACTAATTTTTATGCGGGTAAGAATGATATAGCCAAATGATTATAGTTAATTTTCATAAAAATTTATAACTTATTGTTATTCTGACACAGAAAAATAGTAGGTGATTTGGAAGATAAACACCTTTAATTAAATTGATATTATAGATAGAGTCAAAATATTTGGCAAAATATGATACTAATTCTCCAAACTAAAAATAATAACAGCTTATTGTCTCTATAATAATCTTAATATTAATTCCTCTCCTAAAGTTAATTTTTAAATTGTAAATACAATCATATTTTACATTCTAACTTTTTCTTATTAAAATAATAATTGAGTCTTTGGTGGATAGTATTGGAGCCAGACTTTATTTTAAAGATTTATTAAATTGATAATTTCCTCCACAGAATTACTGTTTAATTTTAGATTACATATTGTTCTAGTTTTCCTTCTGAAAGAAATTTTATTTATTTAATTGATGATACTTTGCTTAATTCATATTCTAAGAATAGTCATAATTTTGTAAGGCATAAAAACTGTCATTCTTATGATATTTAACAATATAATGGTAATGTTATAGAGAAAACAATGAACCAATAATAATATATTGTGGATTTTATAAATACTTTATTGTTGTTCATTACTGCTAACCTTATTGTTTAAAATGTACAAGTTAAAATACTTGTATACATGTGGAATAATATAAAATAAACTAAAAAAATTTATCTGAGAATGAATGTCAAAATGAATAATACTATGAGAAAATTTAATTTAAATTTATAAATTGTCCTTCTTAAGCTTAACTTTTAATTGTAAATCCGCTTATTTTCTGACTAAACTAGAATATAAATGTGAAAAAAATTAATTCGAATTGAAAATTTCTAAGTTCATCATTCTATTCATTGTTTTCAATACCAAAATTTATGACTATTTTTATGTTAAGAATGTGTATTCTTAGATGGATATTAATCAGTACCCACAAACCCTAATTGTTTTAGATGCCATTAGTTTTAAAATTTGTTCAGAACCTTTTGTATGCCTAAAGTGTTAGAATATTAAATATATTAAGAAGGCTGGTTCTACATGCAAATTATGTAGGAAAATATTCTATTATTCCTTCATTACACAGCAAGCAAAGATTTCAATAGAAGTGCTGTGCTTGTTTGATTTGTTTGAAAATTTCAATAAATGGAAGGTTGACCTGTGATTCTATTGAGAGGATTGAAATATGAATGTGAAACAGAAAATTATGAAGTGAATAATAATTGTTATAGTAAATATATGAATGTTAATTTTCGATTCTCCTTTTGAAGAAGATATTCTATTATACAATAATCAATTAAATAAATGTTAAACTCTTGTATTGCATACTGATTCATTTATAGATATCTGGAAATGTAAAGAATAATAGGGATATGCAATTATATTGTACAACAATGAATTAACTTTGATTATTGAAGTTTAATAACTTAATATGTANTTTCATAAAAATTTATAACTTATTGTTATTCTGACACAGAAAAATAGTAGGTGATTTGGAAGATAAACACCTTTAATTAAATTGATATTATAGATAGAGTCAAAATATTTGGCAAAATATGATACTAATTCTCCAAACTAAAAATAATAACAGCTTATTGTCTCTATAATAATCTTAATATTAATTCCTCTCCTAAAGTTAATTTTTAAATTGTAAATACAATCATATTTTACATTCTAACTTTTTCTTATTAAAATAATAATTGAGTCTTTGGTGGATAGTATTGGAGCCAGACTTTATTTTAAAGATTTATTAAATTGATAATTTCCTCCACAGAATTACTGTTTAATTTTAGATTACATATTGTTCTAGTTTTCCTTCTGAAAGAAATTTTATTTATTTAATTGATGATACTTTGCTTAATTCATATTCTAAGAATAGTCATAATTTTGTAAGGCATAAAAACTGTCATTCTTATGATATTTAACAATATAATGGTAATGTTATAGAGAAAACAATGAACCAATAATAATATATTGTGGATTTTATAAATACTTTATTGTTGTTCATTACTGCTAACCTTATTGTTTAAAATGTACAAGTTAAAATACTTGTATACATGTGGAATAATATAAAATAAACTAAAAAAATTTATCTGAGAATGAATGTCAAAATGAATAATACTATGAGAAAATTTAATTTAAATTTATAAATTGTCCTTCTTAAGCTTAACTTTTAATTGTAAATCCGCTTATTTTCTGACTAAACTAGAATATAAATGTGAAAAAAATTAATTCGAATTGAAAATTTCTAAGTTCATCATTCTATTCATTGTTTTCAATACCAAAATTTATGACTATTTTTATGTTAAGAATGTGTATTCTTAGATGGATATTAATCAGTACCCACAAACCCTAATTGTTTTAGATGCCATTAGTTTTAAAATTTGTTCAGAACCTTTTGTATGCCTAAAGTGTTAGAATATTAAATATATTAAGAAGGCTGGTTCTACATGCAAATTATGTAGGAAAATATTCTATTATTCCTTCATTACACAGCAAGCAAAGATTTCAATAGAAGTGCTGTGCTTGTTTGATTTGTTTGAAAATTTCAATAAATGGAAGGTTGACCTGTGATTCTATTGAGAGGATTGAAATATGAATGTGAAACAGAAAATTATGAAGTGAATAATAATTGTTATAGTAAATATATGAATGTTAATTTTCGATTCTCCTTTTGAAGAAGATATTCTATTATACAATAATCAATTAAATAAATGTTAAACTCTTGTATTGCATACTGATTCATTTATAGATATCTGGAAATGTAAAGAATAATAGGGATATGCAATTATATTGTACAACAATGAATTAACTTTGATTATTGAAGTTTAATAACTTAATATGTATTGATAATATGGAGATAAAACTCTTACATAAAAAAGAATATGAAATTTTGGATAAATTATTTATATTGCATTTAAAAAAAAAAAAATTCTATGTAATTATTTCTTTTAGGATCTTTATCTTGAATGCTAAGTGGGGTATTGATATGATGTAATGAATAACTGAGGTTGGGAATATGGATATTTAGCAATTAGTGAATCAAATTTTTTATAATTTTTAAATTTTTTTGAATGAAAAATAACAAGGACTGTATTAATATAAAATAATATTAAGATTGTAATATAATTTAAAATTGAAAAAACATCATTCATTTATATAATTTTTTACTACTTAATTTAGAATAATAATCTCATATTATTAATCAAGAAAAACTAGATATACAAATTATTTAATATAAATACATAATTGTTGTTTATATATATATTTAATAAAATTTATTTAATTAAAATATTATTAAAAATCCAATTTAATGCCTATTTTTTTTAATTTATTTTAGCTTTCCTTTGTAATTCAAAAAATTATTAATTTTAATTATCTAATTATTTTAAGCCAAAATGTAAATTTTGATTTTAAACTACCTGAAATACCATCAAAAATATAAGGTTTTTCCAATTAAGATTTCTATAGGTTGAGAAAATTGAACAATTAGTAAGATATTTGCAGATATATATTACTATAAAATTCATTTCTCAATGAAGCTCAAAAGTAATAAGATGAATACAAGATTTATCTTAAAAAAAATATAATTTTTTCTATATAAAGAGTGAGAATACTTTTTTTGAAGGTGAAAATTTAGTAAGATTCAATTTGAGTGGATAATAATTTAAGTATGAGGATATTTGGGATGAATTTAAATGGAGCATAACTATTTAATAGCAAATGGAAGAGTAGAAAAATATATGAGCTGGATAGCTGTAAGAATAAATCTCTTCTATTTTCATACCCTAGCATCTAACTCTATTTTTGTGTTTTATGAGTTTACTTTGATAGTAGCTGTTCACAGTAATATGTCATTCTGTAAATCTAAAATAAAAAAAATAAAACCATTCTTTATTCAAAGTACCATTAACCATTAATTCAAATTAATAATTAAGTAAATTAAAAAAAATGAATTATTAATTAATTTGATTATTAGTTAAGGTGCTATAAATAAAGAAATTTCAGAAATTAAATATTAATTATTTCCATATTGTTTTATATTTTTCCAAAGTGTTTTTGAAATTTTATTTACAAATTACTAATTTGTTTTTAATGTACTTCTTTATTATATATCTATTGATTTTATAAACAAATTTGATGTCAAACTAGTAGTAAAATTATAAAAGATAAAGAAATTAATAAATCTAATTAATAAAATATTGATGAGTTCTCAAAAAACTTAAATTTAATCTCATTCTATTAATTGTTATGATGAACTATAACTCTTCATATAATTAAAATAATTAAAATAATATTTAGAACATAATTTCATAAGGAATCTTTGATCACTAGATTATCCAAAATTTTTAAAGCATTCTCATAAATTGTGTCATTAGGATGGCTTTATAACTGGATTACTTTTGCAATTATTTTTTAGTCTTCAATCAATTATTTATACACTGCAAATTTTCCTTCGAATTAAACTTTAATTAATGATATTATTTACTCTTCTAAATTAATTTACAACTTCCCTCTAAGGTTACTTAAGTGAATTATTCATCATTTTTGTCTAATAACCTCGACAGTTTTTGAATAAATCAATAATTAACAATTAGATATTCTAAATCTATTAATTCTGCATAAATAGCAGAATTAGATACAAAAAAAGCTATTTATTTTTTAATTTAAAGATCATTTAATTATAGTTATTTTAATAAAGACTTAGGAAGTTAATCATTTCTGATAATTTATTTTATTTAAGGTATAGTACCAGCAACAATATTAGACAAAGACCAACAAACCTTAAACTACAATTAATAGTTACTTCTCTTCTTATTGATTTACATTTATGCTAAAGCAATATTTCAAAAGACTACAAAACTCCAGCTTATAAAACTTGATTTTTTTACTCATCATTTCCGCTTAAAATATTTCCAATAGTCTTTAGTGCTGGAGTTATTAGAGTATGTTTAGTAGAATTTAGTAATACTGTTAATTTTTTAATAAGTCTCTTATCTATTTACATATCTATTTCATAAATATCTTGAACTAAATAACTCAAACCCCAACTACTATCTATTAATTGTTCTTCATCATCGGTCCTAATTATAATTTCAGACAATATCAATATTAATCCTCTTATACCCTATTTATATAAATCAATAATAATATACAAATTTTGTAGTTGGTTTCCCTTTGGCCAAATTACTTAACGCCCAAACTATTGTTTTGATGAGTTCAGATTTTGTCTTTTTTTACTGCTTCCATATTCTTTTTAAGTGAAACAATATTCCTTTCTAAAGTAACATATCCCTAAATTTAATATTATCAGCAGCTATATTAGCTAAAGCCCATACTCCTAATTCAATAAATTCATCATATTAAGATTCAAGCCCCAGAAATAGAATATTGATTCCATCATTATCTAATATAATTTATATTTATTATTAGGTTTCAAATACAATATTACTTATAATCCAAAGTGCTTCATATCTTAACAATGGAATACTATCCATTTTAACAATAGAAAATATATTAAATTGAACATTTGTTTATAAAACCTTTTAAATCAATGATTCTATTGGCTATGCTACATTAGTATCACTCAATAATTTTCGACATCGATTAAGTCCATAATATTAGGAAATGATATCATCTGAATTAATTTTTGAAACATATTCTTCAAGTTTTTCTAAATCAGCATCTTATTAAGCCAAAGTTTCAACAGATTATTTAAGTTTTTGTTCTATATCATTAGGCAATGATTCAGGTATTAAGTTGAATGATATTAAATTTTATCATCCTTAATTGAATTTGTATCTTTTTCTTAATCATTCATTGAAAAAATTATTAGATATAAATTATTTTTGGTATAATTTTTATATTTCAAGTAATTTCATTATACGAAAAAGGAAATTTCGATAAATTCTGAAGATTTTTTGAATTAATTATAATTATCAAAATATTGTATAAATTATTACAAATAAAGTATACATTTTGAATAAAGATAATTTCCCATCATTCTATTAATGGATAATTAATAAACTAATTAAACAATTAAATTAATACTTATATGTTAACAAAGACCTTATAAAAATATCAAAAGTTTCTTAATAATAACATTTGATATATTAAGCATTTATTTAATAATTTGATATAGAAGACATATATTTTGATTTTGGATATAAATATCTATAACTCAAAAATCAGTGATAATATGGATAAATTTTGAGCAATATTAAAAATAGTATTAAAACTAAAAAAAATGGTTAAATATTAATTTTAATTAAATTCTTAAAAATTAACATATTTAATGAATATATTAATTAACCTGTTTATAAGTAATAATCTTATTAGTTAGTATTATTTGAATACTTCAAAACCTTTAAATTTATAAAAAATATCTCGAAAACTGTCAAGATTCATTTTATAGATTAGCATTTTAATCAAATAATTGATGGATAAACTTTCTTAAAATCACTTTTCAACAACATTAAGAAATTTTGAGAAGATATAAGAATAGGGATGCTGATATTCACTCATATAAAGAAGAAAGTTTATTTTAAATCTAATCAATATATCAGGTAATTAAGTATTGATTTATAGACCTTTATTTAAAAAAAATTATAGTTTTAATGATTTATAAACATTTGGATATTAAATATAATTAACACCATTTAAATAAATGAAACCTAAATTTTATTTCTAATTGAAATTAATTTAAAATTTGTTTGATTTCAAAGCATAATATAGATAATTTTTTTGTAAAATCTATCAATATTAATAAATTAAAATAAAATCAATACATAGTAATAGATTATTGCCTTATTACATTTAAAAAATTAAGGATTCATTCTAATAAAATGCTTTTATAACTGTATTACTTAAGTTGTTATTAAAAGAATAAATGCTAATTTTCAAAATTGAAATTCAGGATCAAATTTGAAGGATTA
>CAJJDO010000013.1:835462-851978 GCA_905183005.1 Paramecium pentaurelia | reverse complement strand
AAGTTTATTTAAATGAATATAATTTAATAGATAATGAAACTAGTTAAGTTATGATTTCATATCCAATGGATTTAATAATTGATAGACAAGTCAATTTTTGCAAATGCAATAATCCTGAATATTGTTTTATAAATTCAAGTTAAGGATAAACCAAAAAGATATAAAATTTCTCATTAATACCTTCAATAAACAACTAATTTTTTGCTTTACAGAATAATTCATCTATCTATATTTTAGATGCTGATTTTATATATCTATCAAATTTAATTTATGATTATTTAAATTTTAGTGAATGTCTATAATCAACATCAAATAATTACGAATTATATTCAATTAGTGAAAATTATTCTTCATAGTATTGGTTAACTTTTAGTTTAAATTCTTCTGGTATTGTAATTCAACCATAGCTTATTTAACTTTCCTAAACATTTTAAAAAATTATAAAAATATGAAGCCTTTTAAATCAATATTATATCTTAGGAAATATATATAATTAGGATCCCTATTTGTATTGGTTAAACTAAACTACCAACACTTTATAATAAATATCAAATTATACTCTTGCCAGCAGTAAATGTTTAGATTTTTCAATAGGTGAATATATACTAATATTTTTAATACATAATCAAAAGCAATCATTATTTCTTCAATCATTCAGTATGAAGTTACAGAATACAATATGCAACTACCATATTCGGAACCTTTTTATCAATTGATGTTAATTGATGACTAATAAATAAAACTGGCACCTTTGAGATATAATTTTGCGATTAATAATTTGGTTGTTAAGTTTTTAACAGTTTTCCTAAGAATATTCTAATTTTAAAAACAAACCGTAATGATGTACTTTTACTTTTAGGCAGTATTGATATTAGTTTCATAATTTAGCTTAAAGTAAAAGTTTTAAAGTTTAATGATACAAAATCAATAGCTACAGTAATTTAAACTATTCCAAATTATGGCAGTTAATTGAATTTGTGTAATTCATTTTATTCTGATGGTTATTTGATGCAATAATTTCTTTATGATGGTAAATATCTTATTGGATTTTATAATTTAAATAATTTAGCAATAGATAAGATATAAGAACCCATTTTTGATGTATAATTCATTCACATCATTATCAAATTAATATGCAATGATAATAAATTGATTCATATTAAAATGGAATTTGGTTAAGTCTATATAACTAGTCTATGTAATCATATTCAATTAATACCTGGAATATTTCTACAATTATTTTTACAAGTAAAAATGATATTAATGTTTCAATATCTTGTTCTAATTATGTTTCAGATGGTATTTATAATATTACATTCCATCTACCTCCATATTTCGATTTAAATTTTAGAAAATGGATTTATGCTTTGCTATTTATCATAGTTCTACTTATAGTGTTATTTTGCTTTAAAATTTAACAATAAAGAAGGAAATTTAAAAGTATTGATTATGAAATTGAATTATGAGGTTAAATAAGTATTCAAAAAACAATTAATATATTAATCATATGTATTTTCATTAGTTTAATTATTCTTTATTTTTTTAAAGGTCATCTCATCTTTAGGCAATAAATATCTCTTATCAAAAGTAATCTCTTAATTAAGAATGTTATATTTTATAAATCTCCATTATTATAATCAAATTTTAAAATTGATATATTCTACAAATAATTTACAATTCATCATAGTTTTTCTAATCAAATTATCTTCTTCAAATTACTTATAATTCTGAAATAATAATATTTTTAATACATATCTTCCTAAAATCTAAAATAGAATAGGAAATTAAAAAATTTTCATCTCTTTATGGGTAATATAAACTTGAATAGCGAATATGGTTATTTTTTAAGTTATTTTTGAATTAAAATTGATTTAAATTTTCAAGATATTTAAGTTAATTAAAAGTTTATGGAACACTGATCTTTTTTACTAAAAGCCTATATGGTTATATATTATATAGGATGTTAAGGTTTTTATTCTTCCATATATTGTTAAAATCAACATCTTATGATTTATGACAACTTTATCATCAATTTCAACTTCCAGAAAAATAGTCAAGAATTTGCACTCCATAAACATTAAATTTCTTGTTAAGAAATTTCCCCTATTTTGAAATTAAAATCTTCTGATTATCAATTTAATAAGCTCATCTTTTTAGGAATTAATTAAGACTTTTAGATGCATCAAGTTTACTTTTTTCTCTTGAATCCAAATAATTTAACAAATCACTGATATTAAATATAATTAGAGAAATTTATTTAAAAATTAAATAATTTGCATTCTAGATAACTCTAATGAATTTTATATCTTAGAATAGTTTGTTTTGATTTAAATTTATAGAAAATTTATTTAGTTACCCAGAATTATATTTATGACTAACACTACATGAGAAGCAAGTTGGAAATAAAAAGTAATAATTAATTAATTATATATATATGAAATTATCTGCTATATTTAAATTATAAATCATATTATACATCTTTTAACTTGGAAAATAGTAAAACCTATTAAGCTTCGAAAATATGATAATACAAAAATTCATAAGTGGCCACCCTTAATACAAAAGGTATAAATTGTAAGAGAAAGCTATATTTATATTTTGATTTTATTTATGGATGAATATTAATGTTAATAATCACATAGATTGTAAAAACCTACTTATTCTAATTCATCAAAAATAAATGTTTTCAAAAATTAAGGATGCCCATTTTTCAATTTTCTCTATTGTAAAAAAAGTTTTACAAAAATTTATTGCACTAATATTTATTGTATATTCTTGGAATGAATTAGAGATTGTAAACTACATTACCCCTTTTTAGATAGTCTTTTCAGAATTTTTCTAAAAGAATATTATTATTTCTTACCTAAAGGACTATTATTAATTTTCCTAATTTTGTCAAGAAGGTTTCTTGGAAGATCAGATTCTGACAAAATTTTGTGATTTCAATTTACTTAATTACATAATTAGGTCTGTAATATAAATTACATAAGTACTTGTTAATTATTCCTTACTGAGTTTGACTTAATAACTTATATTAGTACCAGAAAAGTAACAATCAAATCATTTATTCCTTAAAATTTGTTTTATAGGGGGATAAACAAAAACAATTTATTTAAATAAAATAATAGAAAATGGGAATTACTTGTTCAAATCATTAGAATCTGATAAGAGAAATAGACAGGATAGATAAGTAAACAATTTTTCCTTAAATTTTTTGAAGTAGTGGTCCGCTTAACCACAATAATATCTCAGAAGATTCAACTAAAGAAGAATGTGAATGTTTATTTTGGAATAAAAAAAAAGCTAAATGGCAGCGCAACAAAATATAAATCGCTATTACTAAGGTTAATGATGACTATGAAGTTAAGTATATTTTAGTTCGATAAATTTTAAGAATGTATATACTTCAATTAATAAAAAATAGAGAATAGTAAAAAGGAACTTTTGCTAGACCATAAGTTTTAACTAATTTATTTCAAATTTATTATCTTGAATGGCTTGGAAAATATGAAGAAAATTCTAAAAACGTAGGAAAATGGACAGTTATTTGGAAGGGAGAATAAATCATAGAAGTGGGTGGATATTAATGAGAGGTAAAAAATTGGGATTTGGAAAGAAATAATAAACAATTATTCTTCGTAAATCAATTTATTTAAATTATAAAGAGAGACTCAAGTTTATCAAATTGGATAATACTTAGATAATTTGAAAATAGGAAAATGGATATATATTTTAAAGGAGAATATAAAAATGGTAAAAAAGTTGGCAGATGGGATATTTTCTATAAAAATCATGTTGCAAATTATTAACTAAAGATGTATATTTTAAAAAAAAGAATTTTAGTGGTGGTGGAGTGGTGGTGGATCATTTGATTAATAGAAATAGGGGTTTAAGATTGGGAGTTGGATTGAATAGAATGATATAATTAATTAAAGGATGTAAATCATCTAAACTGGTTAATATCATAATGGTAATAAAGTGGGTCAATGGGTGGGGATGGATATAAAGAATAATAAAAGTAGAAGTATAACCAATTATGATAATTGAAAACTATTATCATTAAAAATAAGATCAACTAATATATTTTAAGAATTTTATTGTTAATGTTAGAGGTTTGACTGTTTCATGAAGTTTCTATTTATTTTTATGCTTTATTTCTTCGTTTGGAGTAATAACTGAATAAACTTGTCTAAATTGGTAAGGGATTCTTTAGTAAAGTATTTGAGAATTTATTTAGTATTATTCTGTTTNCACTAATATTTATTGTATATTCTTGGAATGAATTAGAGATTGTAAACTACATTACCCCTTTTTAGATAGTCTTTTCAGAATTTTTCTAAAAGAATATTATTATTTCTTACCTAATGGACTATTATTAATTTTCCAAATTTGGTCAAGAAGGTTTTTGAGAAGATCAATTCTGACAAAATTTTGTGATTTCAATTTACTTCATTACATAATTGGGTCTGTAATATAAATTACATATGATCTTGTTAATAATTCCTTACTGAGTTTTACTTATTTAACTAATATTAGTGTCAGAAAAGTAACAATCAAATCATTTATTCCTTAAAATTTGTTTTATAGGGTGATAAACAAAAAAAATTTATTTAAATAAAATAATAGAAAATGGGAATTACTTGTTCAAATCATTAGAATCTGATAAGAGAAATAGACAGGATAGATAAGTAAACAATTTTACTGAAATTTTTTGAAGTAGCGGTCCACTTAACTACAATAATATCAGAAGATACAACCAAAGAAGAATGTGAATGTTTATTTTGGAATAAAAAAAAAGCTAAATGGCAGTGCAAAAAAATATAAATCGCTATTACTAAGGTTAATGATGACTATGAAGTTAAGTATATTTTAGATGGATAAATTTTAAGAATGTATATACTTCAATTAATAAAAATAGAGAATTGTAAAAAGTAACTTTTGCTAGACCATAAGTTTAACCAATTTATCTCAAATTTATTATCTTGAATGGCTTCGAAAATATTAAGAGAATTCTAAAAAGGTAGGAAAATGGACAGTTATTTGGAAGGGAGAATAAATCATAGAAGTGGGTGAATATTATAATAAATAAATTAATTAAGATATTATATGATAATTAGGGATAAAAATTGGTATTTGGAAAGAAATAATAAACAATTATTCTTCGTAAATTAATTTATTTAAATTATAAAGAGAGACTCAAGTTTATCAAATTGGATAATACTTAGATAATTTGAAAATAGGAAAATGGATGTATATTTTTGAGAATGAGTAGATGTAAATAATTCATAATTTTACAGCGGTGGTGGAAGATACAATTAATAAAATTAAAAAGAAGGACTATGGATTGAGTTGAATGATAAATTGTTGGAGTATTTTTTGGGTTAATTATTAAATAATTAGATTAAGCTAAGTAACTTATAAAGGAGAATATAAAAATGGTAAAAAAGTTGGTTTATGGGATATTTAATACAGGAACAATAATAATGTATCTTTTTATTAGATGTAAAATTTCATTAATAATAATCTATAAATACCTCAGTGGTGGAGGATCGTATGAATATTAAATAAAAGGGGATTCTATTAAATTTAGGATATGGAATGTAATTAGCGATGTGTTTTATGACGATTCGTAAATTATTTTCAGTGGGGAATCCACATTTTAGTTGAATAAATGAAGGATTTATAAAGTACAATTAATTGTGAGAAAATGAAGATAAATATAAAGAATCATAAATTATTCATTTTTAATTTCTTTAAAACCAACGAATTCTTTTAGATGCAATAAGCTCAGCACTTTTGGTTCTTACTTCTAAATTGAAAGTATTGATTTAGGAAGATTTTGATTCATGCTTAATTAATAATCTTTCTTTTAGGCTAAGTTCTTTTGAACAGTATGATATTTTGATGTCTCAATCTACTTTTGAGGAGTTTATTATTAAATTAATAATTGAAAAATAAATTACTAAGTTAAGGACTTTATAATTGGAACTGCTGTTTACTTATAAAATAATGTTTTTTTGGATATATTTAATTTGGTAAAACTTAAATTGCTTTAAATTTTCTGTTAAAAAGGATTTAAAATTTTGGTTTATAGCGACATATTATTTTAATAATATTCTCTTCTCAGGTTTATCTTAACCCTTTTTTATAAATATAGAATTCTATTTTTATATTCAATCTCTTCATACGTTTAATACCTTGTCTATAATTTTTGGCATTAATACCTTTTTATTCCAAAATCCTTTTTTTCACCAGACCCTTTAAAAATCAAGATGAAAATTAACAAAACTTTTTTTTTAATTAATACTTTAATTTAAATTAATCATTCTTATTCATATTGACTTTTTTGTACTTAATCAGTATATCTTTTCACTCATTTTTCTATCTGTAAGGTTAATTTAAATTAACTGTGAATAGATATAAAATTTTTATTCAAAAACAAAGCTCGTTTTATATCTTTACCAACTTATTTAATTTAGGATTGTAGATTTTTAGAGAACTAGAATCTTAAACAGTTCTTATAGTCAATTGATAGCGATTATATTAGATGATAATAATGAGGAATGTTAATTGGAAAGGTTGAAGGACAACTTATTCATTTATGGTCCGTTAGATAATAAAGAAATGGATTTAGGTGAACGAAATTTTAGGGTTAGCTTAGTAGTGACCATTTGAAAATTATCAATGTATAGAAACCTCTTGATGTGATGAAATAGTAAATCAATTAGATAAATATCAACCTAACTTGCCATTATTGTGGACAATATGACGTTTAAATTTATAGCAAAATTTTGGAGAGTGTTTGCTTAAATTTTAATGAGGTAAAGGAATTATCGTAAGAGTATAATTAGAAGATTAGTAAATTAAAAATGAAACTTATTTATGAAGGTAAAATGAATGGCTAGAAATTCATAAGTTCTGCAGAATAATTAGTTTGCAATTTGTTAATATTTTCTTAATTTACAAATAAGACATCTATTTTTTCACTAAAACAACTCAAATACATATAGTAATTACTAATTTAAACAAAAATTTTACCTCAAATTCTGATAATCTTTATTTGTGAGATAGATTTTCCTATTAATTGAGAATAAGCTATTTATACTCTTCAAACTTATAGCTTTACATTGTGTCTGATTTTTTAATTCTTAATTTCAGATATCCTTAAATTAGAGAATATTCATTTAATATTTAAAATTGGATTCAAATTATTTATTGATATTCTCCTTAAAAATAATTGTTATCTAATCTCATCAATCCAAAAGAAATAATATTTAAATTGGGAAAAAGGATAAAGTTAAAAATAAGGAAAATTAAAGATTATTATTTTAGAAAGTAGAATAATTCCAATGGAATCTAGTTAGTTAAAATATACTTAAACTAAAAGTATTTTTTTTTGACAAAATTTTTAAATATTCTTACTTTAACAAATTTTAGTTAACAGATCAAATGCTATAGAAAATGTATTATGTGAGGATTATAATTTGAGATCAAGTATGTAGATAACAAGCTTAAGGAATATCATAAATTTTTAAGTTAAATATCTATTTAAATTCAAAAAAAGGTTTAACCTATTTTTCTGAAAATATTATTGATAATCTTGCTATTTAATATGAACAATATGATAGTTTGATCAAGATATTTATCTTTTGTATCAATTTCAATAAGGGAAATCATAATATTCTAGGTTACAAAATTTAACTAACCCTCTTAACGATAATACTTAAAAATCCATTCTATTGAGTATGATATTCAATTTACATATTATGATTACTTAATTTGAATTTTTTTGCTAATTAATTAGGAAATTATGATTACAAAATTGTAAACCTAAAAAAATTCTTTAGAGATTAGTGATGTTATTTATTATAAAGATATATTCAAAATTATAAACCTAATAATATAATTGNGATTTGTTATAATTATTTATAACTTAAAGGAGTTTAATTTTATTAAAACTTCCTCTCTTCATATATCAAATATTTTGACTTATGATTGCACATGGTTTTATTAAATGTATTTTGTTATTAAAATATAAAATAACTGTAAATACCTGGTTAAGTTTGGTCTGGAAAAATAAACTACAAGCTTCAAATGGAACTATTCTTATTTATTTATGGTCCGTTAGATAATAAAGTAATGGATTTAGGTGTACGATATTTTTTAGGGTTAGCTTAGTAGTGACTATTTGAAAATTATCAATGTATAGAAACCTCTTGATGTGATGAAATATTAAATCAATTAGATAGATATCAGCCTAACTTGCCGTTATTGAGGACAATATGACATTTAAATTTATAACAAAATTGTGAAGAGTGTTTGCTTAAATTTTAATGAGGTATCGCTAAGGAATTATTGTAAGAGTATAATTAGAAGATTTGTAAATTAAAAATGAAACTTATTTATGAAGGTAAAATGGATGGCTAGAAATTCATAAGTTCTGCAGAATAATTAGTTTGCAATTTGTTAATATTTTTTTAATTTACTAATACTATTTTTTCACTCAAACAACTCAAATAAATATAGTAATTACTAATTTAAACAAAAATTTTACTTCAAATTCTGATAATCTTTATTTGTGAGATAGATTTTCCTATTAATTGAGAATAAGCTATTTATACTCTTCAAACTTATAGCTTTACCTTGTGTCTGATTTTTTAATTCTTGATTTCTGATATCCTTAAATTAGATATATTAATTTAATATTTAAATTGGATTTCAAATTATTTATTGATAATCTCCTTTAAAATAATTGTTATCTAATCTCATCAATCCAAAAGAAATAATATTAAAATTGGGAAAAAGGATAAAGTTAAAAATAAGGAAAATTAAAGATTATGATTTTAGAAAGTAGAATAATTATAATGGAATCTAGTTAGTTAAAATATACTTAAACTAAAAGTATTTTTTTGACAAAATTTTTAAACATTCTTACTTTAACAAATTTTAGTTATCGGATCAAATTCTATAGAAAATGTATTTGTGAGGATTATAATTTGAGATCAAGTATGTAGATAACAAGCTTAAGGAATATCATAAATTTTTAAGTTAAATCTCTATTTAAATTCAAAAAAGGCACTTAACCTATTTTTCTGAAAATATTATTGATAATCTTGCTATTTAATATGAACAATATGATAGTTTGATCAAATATTTATTTTTTGTATCAATTTCAATAAGGGAAATCATAATATTCTAAGTTACAAAATTTAACTAACCCTCTTAACGATAATACTTAAAGAATCCATTCTATTGAGTATGATATTCAATTGACATATTATGATTCCTTAATTTGAATTTTTTTGCTAATTAATTAGGTAATTATGATTAAAAAATTGTAAACCTAAAAAAATTCTTTAGAGATTAGTGATGTTATTTATTATAAAGATTTATTCAAAATTATAAACCTAATAATATAATTGTTAAATTCAATCATTTTGAATGGTGAAATAATAAATCATTGTTTTGTCGAAAAATTACATATATCAAGATGATCTATCAAAATAATTAAAAAGAATTTCTTATAACTTTTTGACCCATATTCATCAGATTATTGAATCTTTTATTATTAACCTATCAATGAGATCAATAAATTGTGATGTTAAATTGATAATTTAAGAGCAAATGTAATATCTATTTGATAGTTTCAATCATATGATTTTTTTGTTTCTATAGTGGAGAAGAGGATTAGTAACTCACTTTGAAAATCTGAATATAAGAACTCTTAAATAAGATAAATCTTGTTTATAATATATGATTTAATTCTATAGAGCGAAATTTTTAGGAAAGCCTAATAGCTTTTTTTAAATACAATAAGTGAATTTTTGAACAACTGATCAAAATGTGCACTCTACTGTACTATAAATAATAAACTTGAATTTAGTTCTCTCCAGTGATTATATTTTGGTAAAAATATAAATATTGAATCAGCACTTAATAGATATTGAAATAATTAATCAAAATAATTGTAAGTAAATCTATAAATTACAATATTCAGCAAATGAGAAAGGTTTTTATTTGTTTTATTAAAGAGATTCTAATCTTTTACTCTAGTTAACTAACATCTTATAATAATGAAGCAATTTAAGAAAATGAATTGTCAATTAATTATAAATTATATTGATGTAAAATAGATATTGAAAGGATTAGTTTCAAATAATCAAAAAATAATTTTATATTTTCTTGAAGCATTTTCTTACACCTCACTATATTACAATCTAAAAAAATATTAATTATAAATCTTTCTATTATTTTATTTGATTAGATAAATATATTTAATGAAATTTTTGCTTTTGTTTTTCTTATTAGGTTTCTCAGATTTTTCTACATTACCAGCTTCTGATGCTAACGCAAAATTTTCTTAAAATGATCTTTATGTTTTAAGAGAAAAATCTATTATTAGGGGACATTACAAAGATGTAGCTTCGCAGTTCAATGGTGCTTTACTATCCTCAGCAAGAACAATTTCATTTTGGGAATCAGGAATTGATAATAGTCCTTTAAGAAATTTGCTCTATTATACACCCAATTATTTGGTAATTGGGCATGTTGTTGCCTAACTTAGTAAATCAATAATTGTGTAATTTTTATAAGCATATGAAATAAATACTGTAAGATTTTGGATGTGGGATGGTGATACTAGATAAACAGATATTCAAGTTTTTACAATAGCAAAAGATGGTTAGACTGAAAACATCATTTTTGATGGTTTTACCTAACAAAATATAATGGTTGTAAAATTTTCTGATTAATTGGTATCAGGATTGAGATTTTACAATCGAGGAGGGAATACTAAAGGCACATAATCTATGTCAATCATAAAAATATAAGCCTTCTACGCTTTTTGATTTATAAATATCCATAAAAATAACAATAACTTCATCATCTGAATAACGAAAGATTTATACAGTGTATTTGTTTGGTTTAATCAGATTCAATATATAATGTTGTTTAACTTTATTAATATTTTGAATTGACATTATAATAATTNATTAATAACTCACTTTTAATAAAACAAATAAAAACCTTTCTCATTTGCTGAATATTGTAATTTATGGATTTACTTACTTTTATTTTGATTAATTATTTCAATATCTATTAAGTGCTGATTCAATATTTATATTCTTACCAAAATTTAATCTCTAAAGAGAACTAAATTCAAGTTTATTATTTATAGTATAGATAAGTGCACATTTTGATCAGTTGTTCAAAAATTCACTTATTGTATTTGAAAAAAAAGTTATTAGGCTTTCCTAAAAATTTAGCTCTATAGAATTAAATCATATATTATAAACAAGATTTATCTCATTATAGAGTTCTTATATTCTAATCTTTTACTGTAGTTAACTAACATCTTAGAATAATGAAGCAATTTAAGAAAATGAATTGTCAATTATTTATAAATAATATTGATGTAAAATAGATATTGAAAGGATTAGTTTTAAATAATCAAAAAATAATAATATATTTTATTTAAGCATTTTCTTACACCTCACTATATTACAATCTAAAAAAATATTAATTATAAATCTTTCTATTATTTTATTTGATTAGATTAATATATTTAATGAAATTATTGCTTTTGTTTTTCCTATTAGGATTCTCAGATTTTTCTACATTACCAGCTTCTGATGCTAACGCAAAATTTTCTTAAAATGATCTTTATGTTTTAAGAGAAAAATCTATTATTAGGGGACATTACAAAGATGTAGCTTCGCAGTTCAATGGTGCTTTACTATCCTCAGCAAGAACGACTTCATTTTGGGAATCAGGAATTGATAATAGTCCTTTAAGAAATTTGCTCTATTATTCACCCAATTATTTGGTAATTGGGCATGTTGTTGCCAGACTTAGTGAATCAATAATTGTGTAATTTTTATAAGCATATGAAATAAATACTGTAAGATTTTGGATGTGGGATGGTGATACTAGATAAACAGACATTCAAGTATTCACAATAGCAAAAGATGGGTAGACTGAAAACATTATTTTTGATGGTTTTACCTAACCAACTATAATGGTTGTAAAATTTTCTGATTAATTGGCATCAGGTTTGAGATTTTACAACCGAGGAGGGAATACTATAGGCACATAATATATGTCAATCATAAAAATATAAGCCTTCTACGCTTTTTGATTATAAATATCCATAAAAATAACAATAATTTCATCATCTGAATAACGAAAGATTTATATAGTGTATTTGTTTGGTTTAATCAGATTCAATATATAATATTGTTTAACTTTATTTATATTTTGAATTGACATTATAATAATTCTATTAATGAAAACCATTCATAATAGTAATTTTTATAATTTTTAGTATATTTAATCTAAATCTAAGATTAGTTTTATGAATAATAATATATACAATTTATCATCTTATAGATTTAATACAAAAACTTTAGTATAATATTTTCACAGTAAATAATTATAAGATAAGAATCATTGAATTTGTATCTAACATTAGGAATTTTTAGGGGTTGTAGTTTATATTTTTTTGAAGAATTAGATTGAGTTATTAAATTATAATTTTAAATCTAGAATTTTTTTGTCTTTTAGATATTGACTGAGTATCGAACTAACTCATTTAATAAAAGAATCCATGTTAGGTAGTTTATCATTTTATACCAATTTCATTGCAAATTTAGTTCAAGTTGATATGTTAGCTAGATATTTTTGATTAATATAAAAAATAATTTTGTAGTAAATTATATTCAACCAATCTTGAAATGATTTCGAAATTTTATTTCAATAAAGTAAAAATAATTTACCTACTGCATCTATCTTGGCAAAGAGCCCAAAAATTCTTTATAAATCTAATAAATCAATTTACAAAAATTTATGGAATTAAAATATCACTTTGAAATTCATTTCGCCTTAGAATATGGATTTTAATTCATTTATTATCTTCATAATATTAACAATGTATTTATATTACTTAATTTATCAAAGCATTAGTTCTTATAAATTTAATTAATAATTACATTCTAATTAAAAAATAGTCCTGTTTCTTATTTATATATCTAATCTATTATTTATAACACTAATAATTTATAAAATAAAAATTCATTTTTGATGTTTTTAGTGATTTATTCATTTCCTAATGCTTTATTTGCTCTAACAGTTGGTTAAGTGATGGTTCCAGGCCTATCGAAAATAAATTATAAATTTTCAATCCAGTTTTGGTCAGAGCAGCTCTTTGTAAAATATCTGTTGAATTTAGTATAATTTGACTAACATCATTAAATATTATCTTTTAAATTCTTTTAGTATGAATGATTTGAATATATGAGAGTAATTTCAGATTCGAAAATCGGCATATTTTGGTTAAATCAATAAATTAATAATATAAAGTAAATTTGAGACTCCTCATTTGAGAGATAAAATAAATTTTAAAGTTGAGGACAGATTGAAATTTATTTTCCTTATAATATATTGAACTTTCTGACTTCCCTATCATAGAAGAAATATAAACTTTCTTCAAGCCTTCTTAAGTCTATTTCCTGATTAAAATTAGTTCAAATTCAATATTTTAGAATATACTAAAGAGTTCTTCACTTTATTGTAAAAATGACTTTATTTAATGTTTACTGTTGATCCATCTTCTATGAATTTAGATAAACTTGAATGATAAATAGTAAAATTCTATAAAATAATTAACATAAATTAAGAGGTGTATTATTTTATTATATTTACAAATTTTAGAAAATTAAAAATCAAGAGATTAGTGATTAGAATCTTAAATTATATCAAATGTAATAATGAATTTATCTAATTTTGAATTATTTTTCAATCATTTCTCTAAAAAATTTTGAGTTAATTCTTCTTTATTCTTGTCTTTTGTATAAAGTTTCAAATCTTGTTTATTAATATCAATTTTTAAGGCGAAATATATTGAATTTAAGGTATAATATCTAATACTTTTGATATCAATTAAAAAGTTATCAAAAGAGAATCTTTTAAAAATTATTCAATCTCATAGTTGTAACTTTTTTAATAGTTTGTATTAATTCTAGGATTAATTATTATCTTAACATATCTTTTTACTATTTGTGTTATTAAATATATCTTTATTTATGAACTGAAAAACCAAATTATAAAACTATTAATTATAATAATTAATACCAATCCCTTTTATATATAATAATACATTAAGTAAATCTATCATAATATCTTAGATGATTTAATAAGCAAGTAGTTTTGTTAAGTTACTTTTCTATAAGTAATGATTTCACAGTTGCTTTTAAACTCTTTGTTGTGCTAACCTTTGTAGAAAATTAATTTAATGTAGTATCATTAAAATTTAACTTAATATAAATATTAATTGATAACAGTTTTTATGACATTTAAATATATATTCCCTACAATAGGTAGATATTTCCACACATTTAACTAAAATAGAATACAACTTTGGAAAATATGTATTTACCTATCTTAAGAGAGGAAAGAAATAATTAAATTATATTAGATATTGATCGTTATTGTATTTCTATTAGTGGTTAACAATGTCACTTTTACTAAAATTTTTCTAAAATGCAACTTCCTTTTTGTTTCAATAATGTCTTTAAATCAATTTCAGAAATAAAAATAGGGCAGTAGTTTGAAAAAGCAAATTCAAGAGTTTTATCAGAAGGCTTGCTTTTTTTAGATGTAGATCAGTCTTGGATTATTGACTAGGATCATTATCCAGATGGAGTATGGATGACCAATGTCTTTTAATCTTTGATTTCATTTAATATATAGATTATTAATCCATTCTAAATTTAGTAGAGATAAGGTAATTTTTTATTAAATTACAAGGAATGATTGAAACATCTATCACATCTTTAGCTAGATAGTCAAAAAGTAGGTTTTTAAAAGGTCTAAGACTTAATTTAATTAAATAATATTTAGACAGATTTAAATCGGTTTGGATAAAATGTAAATATGGAGAATAATGGACTTTTAGCCATCTGATTATGCACGACTCCGATTTATTTGAGAAATTTGAGTAAGAGTTAGATAGTTATCTACTTTCTGGCTCTGAAATCTACTCACTGTAGTTTTATTAAGATTTTGTTTGCGAGAGCATACAAATTCTTTATGAGAGATTTAATAATCTAGTTTTGAGACATTAAGAACCTGTTTAAGCCTAGACTTGAGAGATTCATATTATTCATTTTATTATTATTATGTCTTTAAGCATTTTTAATAATTTTAATATATGATGTGTATAGAGACTTAAGTTGGCATTCCCTCTTATAACTTGATAAGCTAAATAGTCTTCTTGCCCTATTGCTCATAAAATTCCTATGTTTCTAATTCGCTTTTCGATGATTGCAAATTGTTATTTCTTCCTCAATTACCAAAATTTTTTTGATAACAAAGATGGGAGAAAAATTTTGTAGATTCTTTCAGCTTTTAATTCTGTTGGAAAATGAGTATCAATGTAATTCTTAATCCACAATATTAAATAGAAAAAATAAGGAATTAAAGACGTTCTTATGATACAACACTAAAATTACTCTTAAATTTCAATACTTTCTAACTCTTAAACTTATTCTGTTAATAGAATTATCATTTCTTTTGTTCTTTTTGCTAATTCATTAATTTTATTGAGGATATTAGGAAAATATTTAATTTTCAAATTACTTCTTTTCAATATATCGTTTTCACTTAACTAGTAAAATTATTATTTTATTTCACTTTAGAATAACCCTATACAGTCTCTTTGATGTAGCAAATCACTAGCTATTTGCTTTTAAGTAAAAGAATTTTTCTTCCTTCTAAGTTCCAGACTAAATTTCAAGAATTGTTCATTTATAGAATCTCAAATTGCATTAGGTCTGAAACCAAATTAATCCTTTATTAAATTCTTCATTAGGTATTCATATAGGTAGTCTTAAATATTTTTTATCGATGTGATATACAATCTTTATCATTTTTTAACATGGGCACAAGAAAAGTATCTCATAAGAGACGTCACATAGTCTAAGTGTGGCTTGATAAATGAATTCCATCGTTGAGTCATATGCCTGATAGGAAGAAAGCGATTTGAGCTTACCAATTTGCTGCTGAAATATTTAATTGTATTTTTAATCAGTTATCTATGATGTTCTATTGATCCTTTGGCAGAAATTAAGACTCCTAAGTATTTAAAACAAATTGATCTAGTTATACCCTTAAGATCATATTTTGCATCCATTTTCTTAATAATAGTAAGATAATTGGATTTAGAAATATTAACTTTAAAGTTATACTCCAATGGCAATCCAATTAATTTATCTATTAACTAGCTAGTTTATGGGCCAAAAGTTGATATCGCAAAATCATTAATATAAAAAATAATCTTAGTCATCTAAGTTATTTAAAAGTTAAATCTGTTTCAACATTTTTTTCTTTAATTTCTTTGACAACATTTTAAGCCTAACTAACTTATAAAGTTCTACATTAGTTAGTCAAAATAAATATCAAAGAAAAAGGGTGCTAATGCACACCATTTTATAGATACCCATTTTTTTTCACAGGATCATAT
>CAJJDO010000013.1:804387-827235 GCA_905183005.1 Paramecium pentaurelia | reverse complement strand
AAGTAAAGAAAAAAGAGAAATAATAATGGAGACGAAAGCGAAAAATACATGATGGATTTTGATAGTTATTATCCACAGAGGGAAAATTAGTGAGTAACATTAATAAAGAGCAAACTTCAAACACATTTTAGAATAGGATTTATCTATAGATAAAGATGATTTATTAAGATTCTTAGAAGGAAGTATCAAAAACAGAAAGGAAAAGTGTAAAATATAGAATAAACATTAGAAGCAAGGAGAAATTTAATTACCTATGATTGCAAATGATTAATGATTATTTTCATATCTAATTTTGATAAATTGATTCTTTCACTTAAAGACAACTATATTATTAACAGCTGTAAGATTATATTTTTAAAGATATATTTTATGTTAAAATATATAGAAATTAATAATTAAAAAGATAGTAGTGTATTTACAATCAACTAAATCTAATTTTTTATTAAAATTTGCAGTCAATTATGATATTTTTATATATTATCATCGTAATGTAGTTTTAATCAATTATAGATATTAGTATATAAGTTTAAATATCAGCTGAATGAAAGTTATATTATGAATATTTTTTAAATTGATAAAGTATGTTTAATGAATTTAATTTATTATTTACTTTTTATTGTAAAATAAATAATACATTTTAATTAAAAAAAATATAATGTAATTGATTAAATTTTTTTTTCAATTTAATCTTGAATTTTTTAAGAAGTAAATAATAATTTTGAATATGATAAATTACAATAGTGTTATCACATTTCCTTTTAGTTCTTTATATTTCTTCCATTAAATAAGAATAATCTTAATATGTAGAGTTCAGTTATAAGATTCAACCTTTAATAAAAATACTCCTTATTTATTCAAGTTGTAGATGTATCTCTTGGATCATAATTCATGTACACTGATATAAATTACAGTATTGAGTTATTATTTATTTTTTACTTGATATTGATACTGTTAAATTTAATACAAAAATACAGCATAAATAGATTGAAAATATATAATTAGGTTAAATGGTATTTTTAAAATAAGAATAATATTTTTTTATTTTTAAATCATGTTACGTTTTTATGAAAGTTTCATATGTCACAAAAAAACAAAAGTATAAAAATACCAGGAGAAACTACAGGTGGCTTCTAACACCTTTAAATCAATTTAATATGTAACAGATTTTAAATGACAAATGCAGTTCAATTGCTTTCCAAAATATTTTGAATTACAGGAAGATATATAAAGTGTTTAATGAAAAATATTTAAATAATAATATGAAATATTTGTCGAAAGATATTATTATTAGCTAATTAGATATTTAATAATCATAAAGCAGGAACTATATGCTTAAATTTTAATGCAAGTAGTTTCCAAAATATAAATTCTTGAAGTTAAGTTAAAATTAAATGATTACATAAAAGTAAATTTATACAGGTGAAATCTTGTGTGTAACGAGATAAAAGCTTAAGAATAAATAATAAAAAATGTAATTATAAATTGATTTTACATTAGAAGGATATCTATCAGTAATGTTATCATTAAGTAAAAAAAAAAGAATCATATTAAATTGTAGATTATACCTTTAGATTGCATTAATAGTTATTAGATGAATGTTATTGACACTGATTGAAATTAAATAAGATTTAAATTTAAGCTAGCAATTTGAATTTTAATTATTAATATAATTTCCTAGAATTACGTCTTTTATTTCAATTTATTGAAGATTCTTTTTAAAAATTTATTATTTTTTTATCTTTTTGAGCTCGAGATCGAAGAAGGTGAAGATTTTCCTAGCCAAGAGCAATTAGTTCTCAGATGCATTAAGCCCAAAATAACCAAAGGAAAATAAAATAATTAGTAATATAAGTACCATTTTGAAAAATAACCTATTTAATTATTTAAAAACTCAGAGCAAAATTATGTAAAATTTCACAGATAGTGTTATCATATAATTGAAATAAAATAAGTAGTTTTGCATTTATAACTCATTTATTAGGTTATTGTTTTTCAAACTCGATTTATTCAAGTAGGATGAAAATATAGAAAGATTGATTGTCTCCTTTTATTTTTGCAGCAAAACTAATAAGATCACAAGTGGAAAGATTATGTCCTTAAATCTAAAGATAATAGGAACTTAGTGCTGGAATGGATAAAAAAAAGAATCTAAATGGATGAAGGATGACAAGATGGGGTTTTTGAAATTCAGAGAAACGAAGTATTCGAAGAAATTTGAAATGTAGAGTCAATTTATATCATTAAATTAAAAAATTTTAATAGTCTTAATGATTTTAAAATCTTATTTTAATATTTTATGGGATTTTTATCAATGTTCTCTAATGAATAAAAGTTCAGCTGCTTCAGGGCTTAATATGGAATATTAAATGTTAATAAGCAAATAATTATCAAAATTCAATCATCTTTATAGTTTTTCAACCTGAAAAGTATTCGATACATAACTGCCATTCTTCAAAACTATTGAAAAAACAATTGATTTATTATATTTTTTTTAATTTTGATGAGATAGATTTTTTATTACTTCTATCCTTTGTATCAAAATTGCCATAATAAACATTACAATAATTCTTTAAAATTAATAAAATACACTGAAAATAAGGCATTCATTGTCAATAAAAGTATTAATCCAGAACATATGATTCTTATTGAAACAAAAAAATAATCCTTTTAGTTTTATTCTGGCAAATTAATTGTTTCTATATATTTATTTTAATCAGAAGTCAATTTGAGCTAAGCTGCTATAACATATGTTGTATAATTTTCATATTTTCAGTTAATTATGCCATCTTTAATTCTAGATATAAGAATACAATCGTTCATATTAGAAAGCCTGATTGTATTTTCTCTATATTTTCTTTTTTTGACTATCTAATATTTTTCAATTAAAAGTTTTTTTAGATAAAGACAATCTGGATCTTAGAATAAAAGTCGATTTGAGTATTCTTAAATTCCATATACAATGAACAAGTCAAATTGCATTAAATCTATAACATTGGGTTTCTAAATAGAATAAATTTCTTCTTTTTTTTAAGATACTCTGCTGTTATATGATTTCTTTAATTTCATACTAAATTTGCTAGTTTTGAGAAGGTTTATTGAAAGTATTCTTATATTAATTCTTAGAGCATCAAAATAAGCAATACACTCAAGTCATTCAATAAGGAATACAATTATAGTAAGTTTTAGATTTATTCTACTGTTCTAACTCTGAGTGACTTAAGGAGTTTTCCTAAAAACCGTATGATTCATCTACTCTATAATAGCATTTTTATTGATCTCAAATTTTTAATTGATAAAAAATGATTTTTTTATTTTATATTAAGTTTTTTTATTTAATTGTAAGGTTTTTATGTTTATAATTTTATCAAAATCATTAAAAAATACTAGGTCTAAAGTATATGATAAAAATTAATCAAAAATTTAATTATGGTATTTGTTCATTATTAATTTTTAGATAAATAATAACAAAACCCTATTATTCTTAAAATAACATTATCTGCATTATTTTTAATCCAAAACAATAACAATTTTAAATGCCTTTATCTCTAATGTATTATTTTATTTAAGTTTATACATAACTATTCATTTTATATGGTTTGTTCAAAATCTTCATTTTAAATTTACTTTCTATAAAGAAAATTAAATAGAATAATTTAATATACAATAAAAATCATTTTAAATTATTTGTTAATATAACCATTATTAAATGGATTGCTCATCCTATTCTTTAAATATCTAATAAAAAGCTAACTAAATTCTTCCTTACTGATGCTTAGCTACAGAAACTTTAAAAAAAAATTTGAGAATCAGAATAACAAACCAAATGAAATCAATAGTGGCTATTAATAGCAATAACTTTTCTAATAACAGTGAAATTATCCTAAATATAAGGGTTTTTAATTTACTTACATATAAAAAGCATTTTGCAAAAATACTAGTTAATAAATCAATTCTAAATTTTTATATGCTCTCACAAGATAATAACATATACTATTGATAAATCCTTTACAGATCATATAAAAAAAAGTCTTATCACAATTAAAGAATTTGAATAAAAAACTAGAGAATCAATAGTTTTTAAAAGAGTACATCTTTTATGATAATTTTAATTTGACATTTAAAGATAGCATAAAATGAAAACATTTATAGATGTTCTTGGTGTATCCTTGAGGAATGAAGTTTCAAAATTCACATAATATAAAATCTATTAGATAGCCTACGATTGTTTCTTAAGTACTTTCAAAATTAAATCATACAAAAAAAATGAAATTGATAAAATATATGAAATGAATATTTATTTAGATTATATTTTACATCAGATTAATAACTTATGTACCAATTGGAATCTTGATAATGAACTTTATCTTTTTTAATTATACAATAATGTGATGTCTGACCTAGAGAAATTAAGCTAAATCAAGCAATAATTACATTTAGTTTAGTAGATTTGTCCAAGATCTATTGAAAACGAAATCAATAATTCTATATTAAAATAAAAAATTATATTTTTTTAATATAATAAATTTAATTCATAATTCTTTATAATCTTTTTTTAAAGTATTAATTACTTGTATTTAATAATAAGAATGGTATTGTAATACTAATAACATAAAAGCTAGTGTTTAAATCTTTCCTCAATAATGGAGCTATAAGCTATGAATAATTACATCAATTAATTATATATTTTCAAATAACTTTTAACTTAAAACTGAGTTGAATTTAAATAATTTAACCTCAATTAACTAAAAGATCCTTCTTTAGCATCTTTAAATATAAGAATTCTTACTTAATTTTACTTATCAATCTATTTTTTATGAGAAGTACTCTATTACAAGATAATTTAAATACTTTTTTATTAATATTAAATTATTTAGATGAAAAATAATTTTTCCAAATTCTTTAGACTTAGAAGACGAAGTGGAAACTCCTGATTTCGATCAATCTATCAAAGACTATAAATTAACATTGAATTAATGGTCCATTATCTATTATAATATTATAAGTCAACATTCATATCAAATTTTTACATCTTTTTAATTAACGTACAAATTATAATTCTTTATAATATATAAAAAGATGCTTGTTTAAGTATTCTAACAAAAGAAATAAGTTTTACATAGAAAATTGATAATTTTATGAATTACTTTAAAATAAATACTATATTCATTATAAAATTTAAATAAAAGAGCAGCAATATGCTAATTGTTAGATAATCAATATTAAGATTTTGAACGATATGTTGCTAGAATTTATTTATAAGATTTATTAAGAATCTTAATTATTTGGACTTGTAAAACTAATTCAATAGATTCCTGTCTATTTTATTTAATGCAAGGTAAATAAAAATATAAATTCATAAATTAATAATTGCTCTAAAGTTGAACATATCTCCAGAGCTTCAATCTTTTATTTTAAATAGTTTTGTTTGTAATAAGTAATTAAAAAAATAAATATGAATAATTATTGAATGAATAATTATTGTAAAAAACATAACAAACAAGTTTTAAGATTTATTTTGTTCAGATTATATTAATATTTGGAAATGTTTTATTAAATATAATTAATATTTTATATAAATAAATATTATTGTGTAAATAGTGTTTATGAATAGTATTCTTGTATTAATAAATTAATTGTATACTTATCATCATAGCATTATTTAACTAACATTTTTTCAAATATAAATTTTAATTTATGTAATAAATTATTAAATAGAGATTTTAGATGTAGAATTAAGTAATATATAATGCAGTTATAACATTTATAATATATCTTATATTATTTTTTATTAAATTGTCTTTATTACCTATTTAGTTCATATTTATTTTATAAGTTAATATCTTAATTGCTAACACTTCTATCAAAAAAAAGTCAGTTGTACAATGTTATATGATCTGTGAAACTAATAGCTAGATAATTTTCTCAAAATATAAAAAATGCTGTAATTATTTTTAATAAAATATTTATATGACCAAACAACACTAATTTGAATTCTTTAAATTCTCAATTATAATTTATTCAAATAAATATTGAAATTTGCTATTGGATGGATTAACAAAATCAAAGTTAAAGAGTTGTAATCTGTAGCGAATTACCAGAAAATCCTATAGCCACTAAAATGACATAAAAAGAAGATAGAACTTGTGGAGGAAGATTTAGATGGAATTTGATTATTAATGGTATCATTATTATTATGGCTGCCTTTCCTTTCTATCTACCCTTAGAAGCAACTTTGGGAATTAATTGCTTTTATGCTTCATTATGGATGATATTTACTATCTTGGCTGCCCTTACATAATCAAAAATTCATTAAACAATGAAAAAATTCTAAAATAACATGGAATAATCTTCACTTCCAAATAGTTCACAAATTAAATTTATTTTAATAACTTTCATATACAAAGAACCTTTAGAATTACTTTTGAAAACCCTTCAAAATGTTTCACAACAAAGAATTGCCAAAGAGATAATAATGTTAGTATGTATGGAAGAAAAAACACCAGATAAAGAAACAAAATTAAGTCCGTTTATGAATAATTCAAAGACTGTTTTGGTTAATTAATTATAACTGTTCATCCTTATGGAACACCTGGAGAAATACCAGGTAAATGTTCTAATAATAATTATGGTATTAGATCTGTCTTAGCTCATCTAAAAAAAAGTGATCCTAACCTTGATCCAAATAAGTATTTTGTAACTAATTTTGATGTTGATACAATCTTTCTAAAAACTTACTTGATATCTAAATGATGAATATTTTATAAGAGAAAGACAGAAATAACTTTGTTTGGTAACCAATTTTATTTTATAATTGGGGACTTGATAAACTTAGTGTTTTTACAAGAATAACAGGATTAGCTAGAAATATGTTAATGATGGGAGCACTTATACCTTTTAACATAAATATTATGAGTGTATATACTGCATCATTATAATTATATATTGAAGGAGATTTTTGTCATCCAACTTATTAAATGGAAGACATAATCTGTTATATAAGATGGCTTACCTTAATTAAAAGATCTCTTAAAATCAAACCAATTTATTGCCATACTATATCAGGTCCTACATCTGGTTCAAATATATGGTAAGAATTTATTGAATGGGTAAGATAGAATAAGAGATGGAGTGTGGGATCAGCTGGAGTTTTCCATTATTTTATTATTAAAGCTTCAAGAATTAATTTATGCTCAGCTTTTCTATGGGCTTGTAATTATCTAAATTATTATGCATCATTTATTTGTGTTTTAAAGTTTATTATTAATAACAACAACTATTAGACTCTTTGCTATGGAAACTGATCCTATCCTATAATAGTATTTTATTATACCTCTAATTGCAGTGTATATTTGCCTTTTCTTTATGATATTTATGAAAAAAATTGCAGTAAAATATCTTTTAAAAGATATTGTAATAGAAAAAATACCTATTTGGAAAGATTTCTTTCATTGGATATTAAGTCTAATAGTCATGGTTGGATATGGATTAACAGTGTTTTATGGATTCTGGGAAATATTTTTTTGTGGAAAAGGTGTCTGCACTCATGAGCCATCAAAGAAAAAAGTACTTGATAATATAGTCTAACGTAAAGATGAAACAAAAGTTCCCATATAAGAATTATAAACTGAAAAATGAATATTAAAACTATTTTCATTTATATTAGAAAATTTATTATCGTTTCTTATTTTAATTTTTTAATTGTTTTTAATTAATTTATTGCCTCAAGTGATTTATTAATTTCTCTTCAAAGTTTGCTAAAAAAAGATCATATTTAATACTTATATATCGATAATTAAATTCAACAAAGTGGAATTGCTTGATTAAAATGATCAATGTACTGGACATGAGGTTTTTAAAACTGGTAATATTTATTTAGGATTTAAAGAATTTAAATACTCTCTTCTTACAATTTGAAGTGTCAAATATTATTACCTTTTATTCCTGTTTCTAATATTTCAAATACACAACATACTAGGATCATTACCAATTACATTTTTTAAACATTGTTATTGTTCCATTTTTGTTTGATCAATATCACTCTTAAATCAAGGTTTTCATTCTCTTCCATAATATCCTCCTATTATTTTAATTTCTCTTCATTTCTACATTTTAATCAAAAAATTAACTTTCATTAATATCTTCCATATTCCCTCTCCCATTGAAGGTTTTTGATATATCCTAAATGAGTTTAAGATAAATCAAAATTATATATAATGATTGATTTATCAAGTATAGTGTAGATAACCTCATTTTCTTTAGTAATGGTTACACTGAATTTGATTTCATCATAACTACAAACATAATTTTAAAAATAATCAAATATGCAATACATTTATTTCAAATTGCTTTTTTAATAATTCTCTTTTAGCTATATCCTACTTAATAATTCTTAAATTCAAGTATTAATTTAAAAATAAAAAAACGAATTTAATTTCTTTCCTATACAAATTATATATTTTACTTTATTATAACAATATTTGATAATTTAGAATAATATGAATTCTTTTTGATATATTTCTGATATAAAATATTTACATCTGAACTTTTAAATGAAACATATTTCTATTAAGTAGATATTATCTCCTTAGTTTCAAAATTATGCAATAACTCAGCTAAATGATGAATTAATGATTTAATCGTTTTTTTGATGTTATTCCTCTGAATATATTTAGAATTTTTTTTATATTTAAGTATTTCTTAATGATAAGTTATCCTTCAAAAAAATAAAAATTCTGATAAGATAGTAAAACTTATATTATAATAAATAAGGATCATAAAAATACCTATTATAATTAAACACCAAAAATTGAAATAAATTTTACTATTATTCTATTATTATAATTCATTAAAACAAAATTTCTCATCTTTCGCTTTATCCAATATCCCCATGTGCTAATTATTATACCATTTCTATATTCACCATTATAATAGACTTACAAATAATTTCCAAATATATCACTCAGTTCTATCCATTTATCATTCCTCCAACTGTTTTTTGTTGTAATCTCCACCACCACTATAAAATAATGTTTATTTTAATAACATTTTATTATCTTAATGAATATCATTCCAATTTGCTGTATATTTTCCAACTTTTAAGTTGTTTCGACTCTATTATCCTATCCATTAAAGATTTTAAGGTGTTCTAAATTGGTTAACACTTCTGATATATTTAAAGTGTTTTCCATTTAATCACTATTAAATTAATTAAGATATATATTTCATTCATTTATCTTTACATAAACAATCCTAACCCATATAATACTTTAAAGCTATTTAATTTTTTTCCTCCACTCGTTCAAATTGTCTTCTCTAATCTAATTTTTAAATGATGAATAATAATTATACTCCTACTCAATTATTGGAAATCATTTTTAATTTTAAACTAAAATGGGTTGATTTCTTTTCTAAAGTAATCTTTAACTTACCAATAATAAATGAATAAGAATTATTTTATATATTCAATTCTCAATTTTACCTTCTAAAATTTAAACTAATTTATCTATGTCATTATTTTCCAATTCTTCCAGTATTACATTAATAAATTAAAGATTTAAATTTTAATTTCTTTTCAATTATATCAAATAAAAGGTTTTACTACCCATTCTTAATGGTTAGTTTCAATTCAAATCTACTAACTGTTACAACTGGATAAATTGAAAGGTGCTCATTTAAAATGTTGGATCCCATTACTTGAAATTAATCAGGTTGTAATCTGGTTTTCTATCAAACAAAGAAAAATGCCTTATTCTCTCTCATTTTATTCATTGTTTATTGGTTTTATATACAAACTATCTTAGATTTGATTTATTTTTATAGAAAGGATTAATCTATTCTTGCAAGAAATAATTGAATCTTTGTTAACTAAACTTTAAGGGAATAAAATCCTTTTAAGTAATTAATCAAAGGTTTTAAACTTCCTCATTTTAATTCAAGCTGTATATTACTCTTTTCTACTTCCAATAATAAACTTAATCTTCAACAACTATTGATTCAAAAGATTTATTTAAGAAGTTTAACCTAATTAAATTTAATACAGCTTTTTTCAAATTCCTTAAGTGAAATGGAACTTTAAGTTATTGTTGAGTTAAATTTCTATTATTTAAAGGATTTCCTATAAAAAGGAACTGGGAAAGTCAAGTAAATTATTAAACATAGACATTAATATTAAAGATATCTAATATTTGAGGAAAGCTACTCAAAATTTCAATCTTAGATTATGGTATATTTATTAAAGAACTAGGATTAAAAAGTTAATTTCAAAGTAATCTTGAAGATCATTACTCAAATCAATACAATCATTTTTGGAGGATCTTCAAATTATTTACTACAATTTTCAAATTAAAGATAAATCAATCTAAATACATCTTCGGATTATAAAATTAAGTTTTAAATAGTGAAATATAGTTTAATTGATAATTTCATAAGTTTTTGATTTATATAATTATTAAATTTCAACAAACAATTAAGATATAAATAGTCTTACCAAATATTTATATTAGAGAACAACTAAATAGATCAAAAAGAAGAATATTTATAGTATAACTTAGCAATCCTCAAAAAGGCAAAGCATTAATTGTCAATATTATATTGATTTTATCAGATTAATAGCAAATAAAATTTTTGTAGATACTTTATCCAACCATATTTTTATATTTTTATTTTTTACATTATCACTTTATTATAATTGATGCTTTATTATGTAACATAATTACAATTTGATAGTATTATATGAGTTAATCAAGAAAAAAGATATTATTTAAGTTTTAATTTAAATTTGAAAAGAATTAGAATAGAAAGGATTTTATCTTAATTAGAATACGATATGTTAAGACGATTTTTTTTAATAATAAATAATAAAATGCCTATATTATAATGATTGGCATATAAGGACTTACTCATTTCGATATAGAATTTCAATTTTGATACTAATGAATCAAAATTATGCTGCAATTATAGTTAAATTTCATTCTCTAGTATTAATTTATAGTAAATTCTCTTTATTTTAATGTCAAACTATTTTGGCTCATTAAGTTATAATTATAATTTTTTTTTAAATAAGTCAATATTTTTGAGATTTATTTTAAATTAAAAATCTTCTAAAAAAAGATAAAATATCATAAAAAATTGCTTTGAATATAAAATTAATCAAAAATTATTTCAATATTTTTATATGATAACATATGTAAAAGCAAATTATATATTTTCATAATAAAGAATACCCACTTAGAATAATATTGTCAATTAGGAGGTTATATAATGTAATGAAAGGGATTAATAAACTAATAGAATTGATCAATCATAAAATAAAATAAACAATATATAATTCTCTAATAAAGTAATTTAATTTTATTAATTGAGTAAAGTTAAAGTTAATTTTTGTGTAGAATTTAAATAATTATAAATTAGAATAGTATCATAAAATAATATAAAATAAATTAATAAAAGGTAAAGAAATAGAAATTTATTGTTGAATAAAATATTTTAAAAATTTCTTTATTAAATCAATGAATCAATTATTTAGTTGCGAAAGGCAAAATTCTTAAAATAAAGATAATTGCTATCTAAAGAATTTATATATTAAGGATTGATGGCCAAAGCTTTATCAAGATATTCTATTGCTTTCTAATAATCATCCTTACCACATATATATTACAATTTTACACAAGTCATAAATAATATAACCCTAACTTATATTTTTCATGTTACCTAGTCCATTAAGTTCAATTATCAAATTTTATCATACAGTTTATGATTATTGTAAATTTTATAAAGCTTCATCATATCTATCTAACAACACTAAAGATGTTCCTTTCTTTTCATATTAATTCATACTTTTTCTTGCGTATGCTTCAGCATTATTTTCATCTATCATTAAACATGTATCATCAAGATCTAATGCTTCTTGATATTTACTTTAGTTGACTAAGCATTCTCCTAATTTATATACCTTCATATTTTATCCTAACTCATGTAATACTCTAACTTAGATTTATCAATTTCAATAGCTTTGACATAATATTATAATGCATCATTATAATAATAAGTCTCCCTTAAACATTCACCTAAATAAATATATTCTATTAAACCTTTCCCAAATTAATCGTTTGAATTATTTACATTTATTGAAATGCATTAATCATAAAATTCCTTTGTTTATTAATAAGATTTTAAATCTCTTAAACTTTATTTTAAGATATCATTTAATTTATTAAGAATATGGAATACCTATTTTGTAATATGATGCATCATTTGTTGGATTAATTTTAATTATATCTTTATAGACTTATATTGCATCTTCAAACTAATTCAATTTAGTTAAAGTATTAGCTAAAAATAGGAATAATTATTACCATTTTTTCTACAGAGTCTCTAGATTCACCCACTTCCCGTTGACGTTTTCATTAGTTTCTATTACTTCTTCATTGTTTTAAATCATTTTTATTTATTTAATAAAAGTTAACAATAATAGAATTTGCTTTTAAAATAAGTAAATAGAATTCTTCAGAAAATTAATAAGAAAAAAAATTATCATTTTTATGAAACATTTATTGTTTTAAAAAGAAGATATACAAAATAAAAAATGTAGATTTTACTAGGAACACTTGATTACCTAAATTTTAGAATATTGTAAATAATTAATTTTTTTTAGATTATGTTTTCAGTAATCTATTATTGAAATTTTAATCGCTATAATTTTAACTAATATCATAGATACATTTCATCTAATATATCTTAGGTTATACTGATTATTGATTAATGTATGAGTTATTAATGAAATAATATCTTGCAAATTGTATGAAGCATTAAAAAATGATAATGATGTAAATTCTTGGAATTGTTGATATAATTGATTAATTAAGAGTCAAAAAGAGATAAATCCATTAGACAATATAAAAATGAACAGGACTAAGAATAAAATTTATTACTTTTATATATTTTCCATTCTATGATGTTTGGTAAAGAGAAAAGAAAAATAAAAAGAAATAGTAATTTTCATACGTAGATCTTCTATTTTGATAATAAAATGTCTAGGATACCCATAATTGCAAGAGTTATTTGTAATTAAAATCTGGAGTATTTTTTTATTATATATATATAATTTTAAGGATTAAATTTGGATTACAACAAAACAATTGCATTTAATGATTCATACAGTTAAATAGATACTAGTAAGTTTAAAGTGACTTATGAGGATGCAATAAAGAAGCATTTATCTGAAATAGTCTGTTATTTTACTTAGCAAATATTCACTATAACAATTGATTAGTTTTTTTAATACATTGTAAACATAAAAATAATTCTATATATAAAAATATTATTACTCCTATCCTCTATGATCAATATAATTTTATAGTGTTGAAAGCAAGTTATTGAAAAACAAATTTAAACTTTCTTCTCCTACTTCTTATAATAGACTCCTAACACTCTTAGCAATTATTTCAACATTCTTCATGGATATCATTTCGTATTATTATTGATATAATGCAATTGCTATATCATTTCCTTCTTCCAATTTAAATTTTCTAATTCTCTTTCTAATCTCTGCAGGAGATTTAATAGTGAAACCATTTTAACTGAGTAATAGACTCAATTATTCATCAAATGATTTTTCACAATCCTTATATTTTTCATAATTTTCAATCAAATCTTATCCTTTTTTTAAGTCCAGATAACTTTCTTTTTAGGTCCTTCATATTAATATTTATCTTAATTAGTGTCTCCTTCTGCTACTTAATCTTAATAATTTTTTAGAATAGAATCTTTAGTTGCAGCATGAGGAAATCTGGAAAGTAATTCTACACTCATTAATCTATTAACTTTAAATAGTTAAAAAAAGTTGATTCCTATTCTTCTGAATAATTAGATTAAGTTTAAGAATTCACTTTTATACTAATTAATATAAAATATAATTACTGTTAAATATTTATTTAATATGATTGAATTGATTACATATAGAAAATCTAATTAAAAAAAGATCCAATCTGCTTTTAGAGTATCAACAATTCTTTTAAAATATTTATAAATTGCAATATTAAGTTCTGATGAATTGTTTAATAATTTGCTAATAATAATAATTATTATTAATATACTCTTCTTTGATTAAAAAGAAATATTTTCCAATACTTTATAATCAACTATGATTGCAAATTCTGAAACAAAATTACATATTTTTTCTTTATAAATAGATTAATCATCTTCAGTTTCATTTTCATCATCATCTTCTTCTTCATTTTCCTCATCATCTTCTTCCTCTTCTCTGAATGCATTTTCTTCATCTGAACCTTTTTCAACAATATCATTATCTTCTTCATTATGTTAATCTTGTTTTCTTTTTCTTCCTCTATTTGCTTTATTTTATTATTTTTTGATTTTCTTTTTTAATAATTTATTTGTTCTTATTGACCATGCTTTTCCTTCGGTATGTAATTCTAATAGATCATAATATAAAGCTGTTAATTTAACTAAGGTAGATAACATTTAATCATTAAATAATCCAAATTGACAATATCCATATCCAATTGATATAGCCTTTGCTATTTCTTAAGTTGGAATAGTTTATAATAGTATTTAACTATTTCCTCTATCTGTTTATTCAACTGCAAGTGATAATTCTTTTACAATCATAAGAAATTCAAATAGAACATATATAACAGAAAAGAAAATTCTATAATTGGAATTCTTCTTTCTAAGTTAAGGACTTTCATTAATCAAATTACTATATTTAAAATTAAATTAAGTAATTTGAAGTGCTGCTTAAATAGAAACAAATTCTGATGATAATTATCCTTCTTTATTTATCATCAGAATCTACAATTTCTTATTCATTTCAATAAAAGCTTAATCAATTAATTTACTAAAACTATGAATCAAGAACTCTATAGTTGAATATCTCAATTCTTCTTTAAAGTTTTTCTCCTTCTCTGCAGCATAAAGATCAATAGTTAGATGTTTTACAAAAATAATTTTTATTTTGATATAAGTGCTCTAATTTAAGGTTTTTATCGTTAATTTGCTAATTTATTTACTTAATTTTAATGGAATGGTTAACTACTTATCTGTCCAGATTGAGAGAGAATTCATTTAGTAACAAATAATCCAGGAAATCTTGAATGTCTGTTAGGAATAGTACTTAAATGTTATTTTTTCTATAATCTATATTATTAGGCTTATATAAATAAGTTCTTTTCTTATTCTGAATCTCTTAATAACCATTCAGAATCAAATGGTTTTAAGGCATAATAGAATATCTCCATTAGAGGAAGTGCTATCCTTTGCAAAAATGATTATTTAAAATATTAAGATATGTATATAAATGCAGAAAGAACAGATTCCTTTATCATACAATAAATAAAATTTCTTTGTAGATTTCTTTTAACTTATTTACCACTTTCAAGTCCAATTTTAGTTTCTTCAATATCAGGAATAGAAAGGAGATCAATTTTTTTCATCAAAAACCATTTTTTTTTAAATCTAACAATCAAAGATTTCATTATAGAAGAATTAAAATAGTCATATCAATTATGATAACATTATTCATTATACCTTTCTAGAAAACCCCAATCAGGTAGATATTTAATCTTATAATTTGATCTAGATAAAAAAACCAAATTTTTCAATTACATTCCTTATGATTTAAGGGAGGATCCTATTTAAATTAGATTTTACAATATAAATAGTACATTCTTCTTCACAAACTTCTTATGTTCTAAGATATTTTATTTAGATGGAATATATCACCTAAATATTTAAAATGTGCTAGTTTTTCAATAGCAAATGATTGTCATTTTTCCTTATGCTTAATATTATCATATTTTTATATAAATCAATTATCATATATTATTTCTTTTTAGGTTATACCCCTATCGGTCTTTGTTTTTTCGACCCATGAACCAATTTTTTTGCCATTAAGAAATTCCCCAATCAATATAATTTTTTCTCTATCAGTAAACTTACTACTTAATTCAATCCATTTTCCAATCTTAATTTCATCACCATTATCATCATATGATCCACCACCACTAAAATTGTTTTTATTATTTACATCTAAAATTTTCCAAACAAAATATCCCATCTACCAACTTTCTTACTATTATGATAATCACCAATGTAAATAATTTCTTAATGCCTTTTAAACTTTTCACTTAATTCAATCCATCTCCCAACTTTAATTCCATTTCCTTTTTCGCAATATGATCCACCACCGCTTAAAATTTTTAGTAATTTTTAATAATTACATCTCAGTAAATACATCACTCTGATTTCTATATAAAATATCCCATTTGCTAATTTTTACATTATTTTAATATTAACCCTAATACATTATCTATTTATCGATCCTAAAGTCCTAATCCAAATCAATCCATTTTCCTATTTTATAACCTTTATAATCATCATATATTCCACCACCACTACAAAATTTTTATCTACAATTTTATATTTACATCACTGTATTATTAAATAAAGTATCCCATTTACCAATTTTTTGACCATCCTTATATTCCCCATTATAGGTAACTTATGAATTCATAAAATAATCGCCTAACTCAACCCATTTCCCAATCTTAATTTCATTACCTTCATTATGATAAGATCCACCACCACTAAAAAATTTCATTATATTACAGATTTACATCATCACATTTTAATACAAAGTATCCCATCTCCTAACTTTTTTACCATTTTGATATTCACCTTAGTAAGTTATTTCTTTTCCTGGTGAAGAGTTTACACTTATTTCAATCCATTTCCCAATTTTAATTCCCTCACCAAATTCATCATATGATCCACCACCACTAAAAATTTTATCAGATAGTTACATTTATTAAATTTTTCTACTAGCATAATTAATATCCCATCTATTTATTTTTTTACCACTTTTGTATTCACCATTATAAGTTATTAATGAACTAGATCTATATCCATCACTCAACTCAATCCACTACCCAATCTTATCCCCATTATCATCATATGTTCCACCACAACTACAATATTAAAAAATATTATTTAATAAAATAATATTACACAGTTTCTCCAATCATTTCGAAATTCCATCTACCAACTCTTTTACAATCTTAATATTAACCAGACATAATGACTGATGAATGGTTATAAAACCCATCAAATAATTCAATCCAACTCCCTATTTTATTTCCTTAACCTTATTCATCATAGGATCCACAATCACTAACAAATTTATATAGACAATATCATTTTACATTGAATATAAACTATCCTCAATAAACCACCCACCGATCTTTTTACCGTTTTTATATTTACCATAATAAATGGCATCCGAATTCGAATAAAATGCATCACTAATTTCAATCCAAGTCCCATTTTTAAGTTCATTGCCGAATTCATCATATGATCCACCACCACTAAACAATATATTTAAATATATCATATTTACATATATTTATTTTGATAAAAAATATCCCATTTACCTAATTTTTTCCCATTTTTATATTCACCTCTATAAGTGACTTAGCAATTATCTTAAAATTAATCGCATAATTCAATCCATTTACCATTCTTTAATCCTATTTAATTGTAAGATCCTCCACCACTAAATAATTAAAATAATATAACATTTTATTTTTTTGATAGAAATAATTCCATCTACCTATTTTTTAATTTTAAAAATACTCTCCACTTTCATATACTTAACCTTAACTACAATTATAGAATTAATTTTTACTCCCCATAACTTTTAAATATTTGCTTCCATAAGCCTTCCTTTAATCCATTCTCAAAGTATCCAGCAACTTCGATAAGAGCTTCCCCATTCCATAAAGCCATCCACTTCCCCTACTTTCTCATATTCTTTCCATATTCACCTTACCATTGTAGATATTTGATCTATTCCATATTTGTCAAAATTCCTGGATTTTAGGAGATATCCACAATTAATTCGCTTTCAATCTTGAAATAATATTACTTTCTCAACACAATTCCATCATAATAGTACTTCAAACAATAATCTTGAGTTATCGCTATTTTGATTATAGTCTTAACAAGTTTCATCCTTATTTCATTCAACTTGTCAATTTCCAAATCTTAGATACCTTATCGCCACTAAAAGAAATCTAAGTAAATCAGCTTATTTTGAGTTTCGTTAATCATTTAACAAAAAATTAATTTTATTTTTCTAACTTTATTCAAATATATTAACTATAAGCATACTTTTATATATAATTATATTGAGATGCCTTTAATAATCAAATACTTTGATTACGACTTTTCAACAATAAAAATTAAGATTTTCATTAATAATTTTTTTAAATCATATCAGGCAACCTTGAAATAAATAATATAATATTGTACTTTTGTTTAAACAAGTTTAACTTAAGAATTATATTTCTCAGCTAAATCAAAAAATTTAATTGAATGTTCATTTAAAATATTGGAGTTACAAATAATTGTTCAGTAATCAGCATATATCATTATTTTTAGTTATGAAAAAAATGAAATTTTCTGCTTTCAAATTTTCCTTAAAGTCCTTCTTTAGTTAATATTTATCTAACTTTAGTATAATCAAGTAATTCTTCAATTATTTCATTAAAATAAATATCAAGCAAAAAATTATCTAATAAGGATCTTTAGTAGACTCTGAATTAATGAAAATTTTTCTATCTGAATAACATTAAAGAAATCCTAAGAGTCATAGATCGATTACAAAAAGTTCAAATGAAGCTCAAATAATTATTTAAACAGAGATTATTTTCTTAAAATCTCAAATAAAATATAATTATCAACCCTGTTAAAGCATTGAATAGATCAAAGAAAATTATCGATTTGATTTTTTATTTTCATTCTAGATTTCTTTTTGAGCTATTCTATACTTATTTAATAAGATATCAACAGTTTAGAAAGAATTGATTCCAGAAGTGAATATTTTTCTAAAAAGAGGAACAAAATACGTTTCTTTCAATTGTGTATAAAGCAGCTCTTAACCATAATTTGTCTAAAATTCATCAATGTTGGAAGATTAAGATGTGTCTTATTTAGAGGGATCAATCCTATTGAAAATAAATATTCCATTTTTTCAATTTAGTTCAAATCTAATTTTTTAAAAATTTTGTTAAGTATTTTAATCAGATAGATCAAGAGAGACAGCCGCTGCTCCTAATTCTTTTTATGGTTCTTCAGATAATCTTAAAGAAAATTATTAGGGGATTGATTTCATCATCCAAAGCTAATATTTTTTACATTGATTATAATTTTCAAAATATAAATGTAATATTTATTTATAATCTTGTACTAGCTGGCTTTTAACTATGACAAAATTCATAATAATGGATTAAAGTGTATTAATTATGGAATGAAGTGTTCTGAATTTAAAGGTAATTATATTACTTGTTCCAAATTTATTGCTATTGATGGACCATGTAAAGCAACACTGATGAATGAATTCATAATTAGTAATTGCACAACACGTGTATGCAATGAAGCACCTAACACAATAAAAACCGATTAAGAATGTTAAATATACCATCATCATGTTATACTACTGGTTATGGATGTACATCTATTAAATAATGTGATAATTTGATTACTTAAGTAGCTTGTTAAGAAAAATAAGAATGTTCATGGACTCATTTTTGTAATTAATAATATAACAGCTGTGATTCAATTAAAAATGCTAGCTATTCTATTAGTTTTAACTCAAAGATATAAAATTAAACATGTGTATAAACTGAAAATACTAGCTTAATGTCGTTCTTAAACTTGCGATGATTTACTTAATTATATTACATCTCATAGTTTATGTAATTAATTGAATCTCAAATGTAAAAAAATGGAATTGGTTGATGTTCTACTTATAGAACTGCTTCTATTTTTCTTTATGCTTAAGGAGTATAAAAATGTATTTGGGATGAAAGAGAAAAAGGATGTAGAGATAATAGATATTCTGATTTTAACGGCAGAACTGATGTTGAGTGCGAATAATAAATGAGTGGATGGATAACTAATGGTAATACTTGTATTTTTGGAGACTTTTGTGAAAATAACTAAAATGATTGTATTCAATCTAAAAAGGGACCCTGTTTATGGATTTAGAATTCATGTATTAATTAATTATTCTAATTGTGAGGATGCTAAATTTAAAACTTTTTAAGATAATAATATTTGTAAATTATATCATAATGATTGTGTATCTGATGGATAAAAATCTATTTAAGTAGTTTAAAATATTCTATTTATCTAATATCATATGCATGTATTAATCCATCCTAAGAAGAAACTTGTATTTGGAATTAAATAACAAAAAATTTTAAATCAGTAATATGTGAAGATTATCAATACTACTACTCTAACTATGAAGAAACTTCATGTTACTAAGGAACTGATGGTCTATGTATTTTTAGTTTTCCATTTGAAGGAAAGACAAGACTCCTATTAAATCTTGGAGAGCCAAGGAATGTCAAGAAGTTTACAATGCATAAAATAATCTAAACTGTTAAAACATCTTATCAGGTAAATAATGTGTTTCTAATGGTACTCATTATATTCCTAAAGCATAATGTAGTGCTTACTAAACTCTTACCACCTTGTTAAGGGGGAGGTATCGATGATACAAAACCAACCATTTGTGCATTCATCCCAAAAGAAATTAACTCATAAAATGGTACTTGTAAAACATTTTCTTAATGTGCAGATGCAGATAAAGATGAATTTACATGTAAAAGTAATCCATCTTGTTATTGGAATATAAATAAATGTGTTGATTAAACCTATGAAACCTTTTCATCTGGCTTAAATTGTAACCCTAAACCAAGTTTCGAAGGTACTAAAAATACAATATGCTTATTCGAAAATGGAAAGTGTTAGACTTATGATCCTAAGATTATATCAGAATCTAAAGCTTGCTTTATTAAATCGGCATATATATATATTTGGAATTCCATTATAAATCAATGTGAAGCATGCTTTCATTCAACAACTCCTTAAAATCCAGGTTCAACTAACATAGACATTATATTATCTGTATTTGTAACGGCAATCTTGATGGTTTGAATATTTTTTTAGTTTTAGATCTATTTTATTATTTAGATTAAATTAAATACATAAATACTTAATAAATTAGTACTTTTATATATATATATAATTCAAATATTTAAATATGTTCTAATCTAAAATTAAAGTAGAAATCTCAAACTTGTAATGCAATAAGCATTTTGGAAATCCATCTATACAAACAAAGATTGATAAGGGATGTAATGGAATAGAAAGATTAATGTGTAGTGAATATATAGCAGATTAGAGAGTAGTTTATAATGTAATGTCTATTGTAGAAGCAAGTGAGAGAATATAAAATTTGAAGAGCTAATAAAACAAATTTAACAAAAATTCTTTTATATATATCTATAATATTATATGATAGATTTACTTAATTTATTACTGTTTAAGAGTAGGATTAATCTTAAAAATTATTATTAATGGTTTCATATTTCAATCTTAAAACATTTAGATGAAAAATTAATGAATAAATCAAAGAAATCAGTTTTTGCAAAAATAAAAATATTCATATAAAATAAAAATATTCGATATTATTTTACAAAATCAAGTAATTCAGATGTTGAAATGAATTCTCAATAGAATATTAACATCTACTACAATTCATTTCAAATATACACAAAGCCCGAACTTCTATTTTACAAAAATGCACAAGATACTTTTATCGATTTTGCAGTATATAACTTCAAGTTAGAGTAATAGAAATTCATTATTAAAAATAATGAATTGCACTTATCATATTCAAAATCCCATCATTTTGATATGTGTGGCTCCTCACAAGTGCTAATGTTAAAGGAAACTTTGTGTGAAATGCCAATATGAGCATGGAGTGGATTTGAAATATACGATTCCAATCGATATATTTTAAGAAAAGGCAATCAATAAATTAAAAGACTCAAAGACTAATGATATATCTGAACTATCAAAATAAAGAATGGCCTTTAAATCCTTACTCTCTCAAACCGAACAATTGATGAAGAAAATTTGGGAGGAGTTGTCACAATCAATCAAATAAGTATATGATTAGATTGAAAAGGAAAACTAATCATACTTAAACCTAATCAATAAAGAGACAAATCTAGCTGAATCTTCTTACACTGATATAGAAAAATTAGTAAACATTGTAGAAGGATCAACTTTAAATGATTGGAATGCTGAGAAGAGTTCTTAAATGAAAGAATTAGAGAAGACCATGAGTTGGTGGGACCAACATATAAAGGCTTTTATTGAGAAGTCTAATTATGGAATCCAATAGATCCAATCATTAATTAAGTAAGGTTTATAAATCTTATCTTTAGGGAAGATGAAGAAGAAGTTTATTAAATGAAGGAAGATCTTTATGAGATGCTAACCTACATCCAGGATATAGATGAATCTCTGTATTAGAAGATCCTTGATATACTTAGAAAATAGAAAGTTTCAGACATTATTGGATTCCTGTCGAAGACAAACAATAATCAGTTTTATGAATCTTTAAACTACAAGTAAGAGAATATTAGGGAAATCAAGAAGTAAGTAAAGAAAATAACTAATTTCTTGAGGAATATTTAGAATCATAAATTTAATAAAGATGACTATTCTCAAGAAACATATGAAAAGGAAAGAGCGGATCTGGTCAATATGATTAAGGATAACAAAAGGATCACAGAATTCATCAAATTTTTAGTACGAATAACAAGCATAGATGTAAATTTTATTCAATCAGGATCAAATGGACTTAGTTTATTAGTGGACATGAAGGTTGATCTTAAAAACAAATCATTTGAAAATATCAAAATCAAGAATACTTCTTTAATTGGAGGGAATTTTGTAAGATGCAACTTGAGT
>CAJJDO010000013.1:629699-796640 GCA_905183005.1 Paramecium pentaurelia | reverse complement strand
TTACCCCAATAATTCTCTTAAAAAGAAAGGGTTGTTTATAAAAAACTCTCTCAAACCTATAAAAATTGAAGTTTGGGTAAACCATATTATTAGATGTATCTAAATTATATATATATTATTTTTCTGCAAAAGTGTGTTAAAAAAAGGATATCTTGCATTTTTAACCTAAATTTCTTTAAATCTATAATCTGAAAAATACTTGTTTTTGACATCCCATAGACGGATTGAGTTATCTACACTACCAGAAGCTAATGTATTTCCATCAGGAGAGAAACAGACTGAGTTGACAGTACTAGTATGACCATCTAATTTGGCTTTTTATTATCCTGTTTTGACATCCCATAGACGGATAGACTTATCACTACCTCTAAAAATACTACCTACGCCAGATGCTAAAGTTTTACCTTCACGAGATAAACAAACTGATGAAACAAGTCCATCATGACCATAAAATTTCTTCATTTCATGGTGTTCTTTCTTCTGTTTGTGATTAAATTGTTATGCCCTATCCAAATTCAATCCAATAATATCAAAATAATCAAACTCACAACCCTTCCAATAGCCACAAACAAAATTACCTCTAATTAAAAAGGTATTCTTATTGGATTTTCTCAACCAAGTTCTTAAGTTAAACATCAATTCTTGTTATATATTGGATGAATTAGATTTTTAAAAGATCTTATATCTTCATAAACAGGTTGAATATTAATTATAACAAATGGGATGATCCTTATCTTTCTCTAGACATATGATATTTTGTTATTTTCTTTCTTGTATCGTGCATTTTCTTTAACTTATGAAGAAAAGATTATTCAAGATTTAAATTACCTCTCTTCAAAAGAGCTCTATAGACTTCTGTTATTTTTTTAAATGGAGTAATTAAAGATTATCTGAATACTATTGAAATAAAATATACTTTATCGTGTTGAAATGAATATAATCTAACAATTCTCTCTCTAAAAAGGCATCAATCATCCTCATTGTCTAAATAATTAAAAATAATATTTTAAGGTGAATCAAGTATATCTTTTTAAAATAATAATCAAATAAATAATTTAAGATTTTCTTATCCATAATTAGAGAGTCAAAATATAAAGATGGAACTCATTAAATATATATTATTCTTATTTTTTGCTCAATTTTTCTAATTAAATTTTCTTTAAATGTTTGGATCCTTTTTTTGAGATGTTTTAAATATTCTAAAATTGAAGAAAGCTATTAATAATTAATTGAATTTATAGATAAGTTATAGATTTATTAATATTTATCATTAAATCTAACAAAATTAAGTCACTAAATGTATCATTAATATCCAATTTCAAATATAGAGATAATATCTTGTGGGTTAATGAAAGGAATTTTAGTTTTAATTTTAAAGTAGGATTTTTAATTTTGTATTTAGGAGCAGTTTTCAAGAAACATATTAATAAATCTCTTAAATTGATTTAATGAGATTTATTTATTTTATTATTTGTATTAAATTAATGAATTAATTTACGAATCATCTTCTTATCCCTTTTTAGTTTTGGATGTTAAAACCATATGATTAAGATTCCTTTTATAATTAAATCAGAGTGAAATTGTTATGAAATAATTAAATTTTATTCAAATATTAATTTTTGAAAAAATGATTAAATCAAAAGAATTTTATTATTGAATTTTATTAAATAATAACTTCTGGGATAGATTTTAAGAAAATAACAAAACTTAAAGAATATAGTAAAAAGGTAGTTCGCACATTAATACAATTAATTTATAGGAATTGTGAAAAGATTCTAAATTTTTAATAAGATTGGGTTGTTATTTTGGAATAGGTCTTTGTTTATCCTTTCTAGTATAATTGATTGATAATAGTGATTACAAAGTAAAGTTAAAATTTAACAGTCAGCATTTTTGGTCAAGTAAACAAATTAAGTTTATAAAATGATTGATTAATGGTTCAAAAAATTAATCCATCATTTATTATAAATTCTTTTGACAATATAAAATATCAGTCTGTCTGATCAATAATTGTAATCTGGCTACCTTTGAAAGCATTCAGTTTGAGGTCTAACCCAACTTCATCTAAAGTTGTTTATGCTCTTTATCTTGCTGACTTAATAAATTAATCTATTTCATTAAAATCATAGGCTGTAGCTGAATAAACTTATGACTTAATGGCTGAACCTTGGGTATGAAAAGAATTAAATTATGATTCTAAGAATTCTAAAAGTATAATAATTTTAACCTTTCTATCTTCCTGGGGGATTCAAAAAATGGGCAAAACTGTCTGACTATTGTTGAAGCTAATCTAAAATTTATAAGTAATTATGACGATCTTATGGATGAAACTTTAACATAGCTATAACTAATTATTTAAAGAAGTTAGAAAACTGATGCTTCAAACAATATTTATCTAGTATTTAAGTTACGAAATCTCTTTTATATTCTAATGTATCCTAATTATAAAATTCTACGCATCTAATGCCACTCATTAAACTAACAACCAAAAGGCCTAAACAAAACACATTCACTAATTCTTAATCCGTATTGTCAGTTCTGATTTCTCCTTTTAATAATACTAGTTATTCAGGCGCAATATATTCCAAATCTCTTAAACCAAAGAGAATCTGGAAATAATTATTAATCTTTTGCGTCTCTAGAAATTGATCAAAATATTTGATATTTCTATTCTCGTCAATTAAAACTTTTTAAGGATGAATGTCTTGGATTTCGTATTTCAAATCCTTCATATACTGACAAACATTTGAAATCTCAAAAATAATATATTTAAGCTCTTATTCATTATAAGTTGTCTTGTGTATCTTTCTTTGTTTAATATCATTCTATAACGATTCACTGTAGTATTCAACTGTTATTGATAAAACCATAAATGAACTACACAAGTCATCTATCTCTCCATTCTCATATTTCTTGATTTTTATTAAACATCTGTGATTCAATGATTATCTATTAATATTCATTTTTTGGTACCTTTTGGTAATACTTTATTTCAAAGCTGCTGCATCGATATCAGATGATAACACATGCTTAATTTCAGTAAAAGTAAGGTTTGTATTTTTATCTAAATATACAGCTACTTCTCCATAATTTGGATCAAGTTTTCTTTCTAAGAATTCTCTTGACTATTCCTTTTCTTGTTGGTTACCCATTAAATAAATAAAAATAAATTTAATATTTATTCAAAGCATTCCTGTCAAATTATAGGTGTTTCTTAAAAAACTAGAATTCATTAGAAGACTTCTTAAATGTAGACTTTAAGCCAATTGAACAATAATTGAAAAAGTTCTTACAATTTGAATGAACATTATTAATTTAAATTATTCAATAATAATTATTATACAGTTATATTTTCCCTCCATCAATTCGAAAGGATCCTAAAATTTGGAAAAGAAATGGCAAGACTTATAACAGTAATTTTGAATTACATCCTTTTGATCATTTTCTATGAAGACTTGAACTATGTGAGTCAATTGTATTTTTTATTTTTGTTAACATTAATGAGAAGATATAAATTATTTTAATTAGAAATCATGGATTAAAAAAAGAAAAAAAAAGACAAGATTGGAAAAAAAATTATTGAAACAATATTTCCATTTATGGTAACAACTTTGTTAAATTTAGTCAAACTAAAAATCCAACCTATAGACCATTGGGTAGGGAGAGTAAGTTTAAAAAAAAGTGGATCCTTACATGGATCTCTGTCAATTTGAATACATCTATTCATCTATGAAAAGCGTGAGTGAAGGGTCTATTTCAATCTTTAGCGAATGGTTAAAAATTATGCAAGCAGATTTAATTGATCTTAATAAACTTTCTTAATTAATTATAAATGGAATTAACGATGAATGCAAAGCATTAAGAGGAGTAACTTGGAGAATTTTACTAGGGTATTTAATAAAGATATATCAAGAGATATTTGACACCTTCAAAAAAATAATGGATTAATCGATTAGAAACTAATAAAAAAAATTATGTAGCTTTAGTTGATGAACACATTTTGTCAACATTAAGAAATAATAAATAGCCAGCTTAAAATGATCATCCACTAAATCGCTCCAAAGATTCTTCTTATAACAATCGGTTTGAAGATTTTAATCTGTGGTAAACAATTGAAAATGATACTAAAAGAACTCGATAAAGAGAAGGATTTTTTCACATAGAAAATTAAGAAGCTTCTTTATTCGAAGATGTAAAAAAACTTTATATATAGGATTAAGTTGCTATCCTCAGATAAAAGAGAGTTGATACGGAATACAATTATGATGTATTAACTAGAATTTTATTTATTTATACTAAATTAAATGGGTAATACATTTAAGGCATGAATGAACTAGTTGCAATATTATACTATTGTTTTATTAATGACGACAGCATACTATTGAGATCTTAGGCGGAAGTAGACACATTTTTTTGTTTTACAATTTTATTGAGTTAATTTAGATATAATTTTTTCTCAAAAGATGATGCTACTATTTGTAATGGATTTATATAAAACAAAATAAGAGTTGTTTAAGAAATAATAAAAAAACATGACTTTCGACTGTATGATCATATGCTTGTAATTTTATATAATATATTAGAAAATTAAAATTGACCCAAAATTATTTATGTCTAAATGGTTTATGACAGTTTTTACTAAAGAATTTAAGCTCTATGACACAATTATTTTGTGGGATCACATTTTGTGTGAACTGGATGATAAGAACGAATTATTGAATTATATTGCCCTAGCTATCATACATTGGTTAAGAGAGGATTTATTAAAAGGGGAGTTTGGGGAAGTCATAACCATCCTTCAAAATTTGGAAAATTAAAAACTTAAAATGATCCAACTTATAGAGACTACTTTGATGTATAAAAAATAGTTCAAACTTAAATGATTACATGTTCTTAATGAACTTTTTCAAAATAATTTCTTCATTTTTAACTTTTTTTCTGTTTATTCCACATTTTATAGTATGAATTAATATTAAATTATATTAACAATAAAATTTCTTCAATAGTAATGAAATTATATCACAGGCAGTTTAAATTAGTATAAAGCAATCAAAAACATGTAAAAATTTAATACCATATAGGAACTATTAATTTTTTAGGAGTAATCATAAAATAACATCGATCACAGATAGAAAATACAGTTATTTGAAAAACAAGATTTCGAAGAAGGTTTGGAAAATTCAAAAAAACATTTAGAATATTAAATAAACACAGTATCATTTTATTAAATATAGAAATTGTTAAAATAATAAGAAATTGAAAGTCACCATAAACTAGGATTAATTAAAAACTATTCATATCATAGGAAACTAATTCCTTAAGTATAATAATAATTGGTTTCACCAAGGGCATAGTCTCCTTATGATTAAAAAGATTGGATAGAGTTTTTATCAAAATAGAATGAAAAATTGCTGGAGGAAAATGAAAAAAAACAGAAAATAATAAATTAGCTTTTAGAATCCCAAGCTCAGCCATAAAAGATATCTAATTTAAATTCTCCAAGACTTTAATAATTGCCAAATTAATAACCTCCAAAATCAGTAGAAACAAAAAAGGTCACCTCATAAATTTCAAGACTGCCTTAGATTAAAACTCCTTAGCCTCATTTGAAACACAGAATAGAAACTAAAGAAACTACTTAAACTCAAGATGAATCTAATTTGGTGTTTTAATGTTTTTCTTCACATACCATAAATTAACAAAATTGGAGTTTTGGAAAATAGTTAAATTTTGATGAAGAAAGGATTGAAAAAAATTAAAATGAATAATAGTAAATAGCTTATACTAACGTTAAATAATTGAAATCTACTTTCTAAAATAAATTCAATTAGAAATAGTATTCACAGCCAGCTATTTAAATTAAAACTAATTTTTCTAAACCACTACTAAAGTTACCTCAAGAATTTCATTTATAAACTTGGAGTACAAAACAGCAATTAATTTGAGAATTCAAAATATTTACTAAACATAAAGATTAACAATGATTAACACAAATAAATCAGTTCCTATCTATTATCATTTAATGATTTCAGCTTCTTCTTTGTTTTATTTTTCTTAAATTTTTTCTTGTGATATTGACTATTCATAATTTAAAATCAAAGAGGAAAAGAATTCTAAACCATTCACAAATTATGATTCATCCATTATAGAGTTCTTTAGAAACCAATGAAGAAAACACTTCTTCTAATACAAACTCTTAAATCTTGAATGAATATTCTTTAAAGGATTTAATATACGCGTTGAATTTGCTACTAAACAAGCAGTTTTATTTACTTTTCCTAATTCTGTATTTTGAAATTATATTGTACTTTTAGAGCACATGGCAACTTAATAATTGAGAGGAACCCAATCTGCAAAATTAATGGATTTAGAGGACTTAAGTTCATTTATAGTGGTTTGTATTTCTGAGTAAGGGCAATCTCCTCGATAAAATAAGTTTGCTCCAAAATATTATGATGGTTTTGGAGGGCATTTTATAAATGACCCTACTTCACTAAACAGTGCTTAAGAAATTTAAGTTAAATTTACACCAAAAGTATTTTATTTGTCTTTTTAAATAAAAGGAGCATAAGAAGTGTGTAAAAATTATAATTCTGGCAGTAAAACAAGATTTTAATTTATATCTTGTAGATCTATAAGCATTTCAGCATTGAGTCTTTATGTAGAAGTAATAGATGCTATCATCTAAGCAATCATTCTATTCAAAATATCGAAATTAGCCTAATCCATATCTAATTGATGCTCACAGACCTTAGAAAGTGCTGAATTATCAACAAAGATGTTAAAGTTAGAGAATTATTTCAACTAATTGATTGTGAAAACAGAGTTATAAGGCTCAACAATTGTCGATGTTGAGCTCTCATCTGATGAAAGTAAAGAAACTGTTGATTTTATTACTTTTGAAAAGTCATCCTCGTATTCTTATAATAAATAGGATGCATAACTTCCTCCAAAACCACCACTAACAGAATGATATATCATTATTCCTTATAAGGAATCGCATTTATCTAATAATTATCGAATTTGATTTTTAAAAATTTCTGATGCTTGAGCACTTTTATAACTTGAAATCCAAAGACTTCCTGAATCTTCTTAAAATTCTTAAAGAAATTTAGTTGAAAACAATTATTTAAGTTAGCCATTTCTAATTTGATCAATACCTTAACAATCATCATCAGCCAAGTAAGCCAATGGTACATAGCAATCATTTTGAGTTTCAGAAAATAATATATTTCGATTTGTGTCTTTATCTGAGGATTCAGAAGTATTAGGAACAGATCCATCTAAATTGATACCGTGTTCTAATGAATATAATTCCCAAAGTGGATGAGCTAATTGAACTCCGGATTGGCCAAAATGAAATGAAATGATTTCTCTCATTTAAATAGTAAAATTTTTTTCATTAATATTAGGATTTATATGATAAAATTATTAATCGATCATGCTTCACCTTCTTCGCCTTCTCCTTCAGCTGTCTCAATTCCGACTTCTTCATAGTCCTTTTCAAGAGCCGCTAAATCTTCTCTTGCTTCTGAGAATTCTCCTTCTTCCATTCCTTCTCCCACATACCAATGAACAAATGCTCTTTTGGCATACATAAGATCAAATTTATGATCTAATCTAGAAAATACTTCAGCTATGGCTGTTGAATTAGAAATCATGCAAACTGCTCTCATTACTTTTGCTAAATCCCCACCAGGTACCACAGTTGGTGGTTAATAATTTATACCAACTTTAAAACCAGTTGGACACCAATCAACAAATTATATTGTTCTTTTAGTTTTTATAGTAGCAATAGCAGCATTGACATCTTTAGGAACAACATCTCCCCTATAAAGCATTGAACAAGCCATATATTTACCATGTCTTGGATCACACTTGGCCATCATATTTGCAGGTTCGAATGCTGAATTTGTAATTTCAGCTACTGATAATTATTCATGATAAGCTTTTTCTGCTGAAATGATAGGTGCATATGAACAAAGCATAAAATGAATTCTAGGATAGGGAACCAAATTTGTCTAAAACTCTGTAATATCTACATTCANCCAAAACCACCACTAACAGAATGATATATCATTATTCCTTATAAGGAATCGCATTTATCTAATAATTATCGAATTTGATTTTTAAAAATTTCTGATGCTTGAGCACTTTTATAACTTGAAATCCAAAGACTTCCTGAATCTTCTTAAAATTCTTAAAGAAATTTAGTTGAAAACAATTATTTAAGTTAGCCATTTCTAATTTGATCAATACCTTAACAATCATCATCAGCCAAGTAAGCCAATGGTACATAGCAATCATTTTGAGTTTCAGAAAATAATATATTTCGATTTGTGTCTTTATCTGAGGATTCAGAAGTATTAGGAACAGATCCATCTAAATTGATACCGTGTTCTAATGAATATAATTCCCAAAGTGGATGAGCTAATTGAACTCCGGATTGGCCAAAATGAAATGAAATGATTTCTCTCATTTAAATAGTAAAATTTTTTTCATTAATATTAGGATTTATATGATAAAATTATTAATCGATCATGCTTCACCTTCTTCGCCTTCTCCTTCAGCTGTCTCAATTCCGACTTCTTCATAGTCCTTTTCAAGAGCCGCTAAATCTTCTCTTGCTTCTGAGAATTCTCCTTCTTCCATTCCTTCTCCCACATACCAATGAACAAATGCTCTTTTGGCATACATAAGATCAAATTTATGATCTAATCTAGAAAATACTTCAGCTATGGCTGTTGAATTAGAAATCATGCAAACTGCTCTCATTACTTTTGCTAAATCCCCACCAGGTACCACAGTTGGTGGTTAATAATTTATACCAACTTTAAAACCAGTTGGACACCAATCAACAAATTATATTGTTCTTTTAGTTTTTATAGTAGCAATAGCAGCATTGACATCTTTAGGAACAACATCTCCCCTATAAAGCATTGAACAAGCCATATATTTACCATGTCTTGGATCACACTTGGCCATCATATTTGCAGGTTCGAATGCTGAATTTGTAATTTCAGCTACTGATAATTATTCATGATAAGCTTTTTCTGCTGAAATGATAGGTGCATATGAACAAAGCATAAAATGAATTCTAGGATAGGGAACCAAATTTGTCTAAAACTCTGTAATATCTACATTCAATGCCCCATCAAATCTTAAAGATGCAGTCAAGGATGAGATAACTTAAGCAATTAATCTATTTAAATTTGTGTATGTTGGCCTTTCAATATCTAAGTTTCTTCTACAAATATCATATATGGCTTCATTATCTAACATAACGCATACATCTGTATGCTCCAATAAAGAATGAGTTGATAAAATTGAGTTATAAGGCTCAACAACAGCTGTTGAAATTTGTGGAGATGGATATATTGTAAATCCTAATTTGGATTTTTTACCATAGTCAACTGATAATCTCTCCAATAACAATGATCCAAGTCCAGATCCTGTTCCTCCACCTACTGTATGAAATACTAAGAATCCTTATAGACCAGTGCAATTATCGGCCAATTTTCTAATTCTGTCTAAGCACAAATCAACGATTTCTTTTCCAATAGTATAATGTCCTCTTGCAAAATTATTGGCAGCATCTTCCTTTCCTGAAATCAATTACTCAGGATGAAATAATTATCTATAAGTTCCTGTTCTGACTTCATCAATTACTGTGGGCTCTAAATCCAAAAACACAGATCTTGGAACGTGCTTTCCTGCACCTGTTTCTGAAAAAAAGGTGTTGAAAGCATCATCTCCTCCTCCTATTGTCTTATCTGATGGCATTTATCCATCAGGCTGAATTCCATGTTCGAGACAAAACAATTCCCAGCATGCATTTCCTACTTGGATACCTCCTTATCCAACATGAATAGATATAACTTCTCTCATTTTTCAAGTGTTTTATGATGTGAACTCTTAAAAAAATAATTATTACCTCTTTCCTTATTTGTTTTTGAATCTTCAAAATCTTCAATATGGGGGTCGAAAATGTTATAAAAGAAATATTTTGAAAAATGATAAAACAATTTTTAATTTGAAATAGATGAAGCAAAAATTATTAAATTAAATAAGAAAATTGATTAGAAATTAAATTAATTTATCTGATTATTTGTAATTCTAACATAAGTTAAGATGAAATAGCATATTAAAATCGGAATGGAATTATTGAAACGAAATATATATTAATTGTAGAATATAATATATAAATGTTACTAATAATGAAATTATCATTAATTTATTTTTGTTATGAACAATGAAGACAGGTTGAAAGAAAATGTGGAAGTAACATTCCAAGAATATATCCAATGGGTATTTGAATAAAATGAACACACTTATAAAGATGTTGGTAATCTTTCAATATAACAAACTAACCTCGTTACAACTGCAATATAAGAACATTAAATTTTAGATATTACATGGTTGTTTCGAAAATGTCGCGATGAGATTAGTTTAAACAAATAAAATTAAGCATTTAACAATCTTTCACACATAATCAGACATATTTTTTTATTTCTATTACTATTGGTTAAGAAAAAATAAGAGTAAACAAAATTAAACACTTTGATGAATTCTATAGGCATGAAAAATGAAGATACAATTCTTGCAATTTATTTAGCTGATCCTAATTTAAGTATCTTGAACTAAAAATATGCCCTTAAGTTAATCCTACAATAAGGAAACAATTTACAAAATAACTTTAGAATGATATTTTAAATATGGTGTGAACTTAAAGATGCTAAAGTAGATGGTTTGAAATTACCTGAATCCGATAATTCATTTTTATAAGAGTTCCAAAGACTTCATGCCTGCTTAAATATGGATTCAGCGCTTTTGATTACCGTAAAAAATAAAGAGAAAAAATAGCAAAAAGAAAGGGAGATATAATTAGAAAAATAAATAAACGAATAGAGATTATTTTAAAGTTCTTTAAGGAAAGAAAAAATACATTCTGTGAAAATTATGAAAATTGATTGCAAAAAATCCTATTCACTATTTTTATAACCAAATGGAAATATGTATTTATCATAATTATTAATTAGAGTCAAAGGTAAATTTTGGTTTCCTTAAAATAGTCTTCATCTTTGTCCTTTATGGTTAAGTTTCAATAATGAAATCTTTTCATTTTGCAATTTGAATAACTTAAATTCTGATTTAAGATTATATTGTGGCTTTATATCATATAAAGGCCCTGTGAATGATTACTTTGAGCCTCATACGTATGATTTTGATAATGAAACAGAAGGAATTATGAATACTTGTTCTGAAAATATCTTATTTAAAGGAAGGTTTAAAAATGGACTTTTTGATGGAAAAAATAATAGATTATACCTTAACGATCTGTTATTTTATTATGGAGAATTTAAAAATGGATAAAAACATGGAGAAGGATATACTGTGGAATATTATCCTTAACATATATATATGAAAGGCTAATATGAGTCAAATTTGAAACAAGGCCCCTTTATTGATTATAAAGCCAAAGACTTGACATAAAGAGAAAAAATATTCGAGAAAAATGGAAGTAAATTAGAATATTATAAGAATGGAATCAAATATGACAAGGTTCCCACAGATATCTAACAATATTATGCCAGTTAAAATCCAAGTTGCAATTTGTTAAATTTTAATGAATATGGAATAAATAATTTTTAATTAGCTTCTCTTCGACCAGGCGGGTGGATAAACTCTAGTGTGATTGACATTTTGTTGAACTAATTAATCTCCTTGGTAAATTATTCAAACTTTACGCAACAAAATATACGTATTCTTAAAACGAAAACATATTTTATAAATTGCAGTCAATTTTAAGATATTTTTGGAAGCATGGTTACTAAAGATGAGAAGATAAACCATAAGTATCATATTATACTATTAGTTTTCTAGAATTTTCAATTAGATTTATGATTAAGGACAAAGTTATCTAATGAAAGATAATTAAACTGAAAAAAATATTGATAAAGATATTCGAATAGTATTTTACTTTAACTTAGATAGAAGTCATTTTTTATCAGCAGTTTATGAAAGTTAAAAGTTATATTTAATTGATTCTTTATAAGATAAACGAAAAGCAGTTTTATTTTAAATGACTTAGTTCTTACAATAACTTGGATTGAATGTTAAAGAATAATATGATAGTTGTAAGATTAGTTAACAGCAGAATTCTTATGATTGTGGAGCTTACACAATATATTACGTAAGTTAGATTATAAAAAATCAACATTTAACGATATAATAAATGATTGAAAAAAAATACTTTGAAATTGCATAGTCATAAATAAATTATCTAAGATATTTAATCTATTAAAACTTGATTGGAAATGGGGCATCAATTATGGAATTGTGAGGATGAGTTTTTCATATACATAAATATTTTCATTTAAATACCCTTTTTGAATTAATATATGTTTTGCAATAGTAATTCATTAATCATAGAAAATATATCCCTTTACCTAATTCGATAAAATTATATTTTATATTCAATAATTTATTCATAAATAAAAATGTTATAATAAAATAACACAAGTTTTCAAGTCAATACTAAGAAAATCTATTATTTTTTATTAGCCTTCCCATTATTCTTAGTGGGATTTTTGATTTGTTGCATCTACTATATACCTGGAGTTTAATTAATGTTTTTGTCATTATTTGATTAAGTAAGTATGATAATTTATCTAGTGTAAATAAATCAATTTTCTGAGTGGAATAAATCTACTAATTTTGGGAGTAGCAATGATATTATTAATGATGCCATTTGCTCTATTTGAATTTGCGATTGCGTACACCTGTACAGATTATCTAACCCCCATTTTAATCGTAACAGCAGCAAAAATGATAGGTGAATATGCTAGCTTTTTCATTGGAAAGGAGCTATCCTTTTTTCTCAAAGAATTGTTAAAAGAATTCAAATTTTTTAATGCAATTTAAAAGTTAACTCAACGTAAGCCTTATAAAACGTAATTTTTAATGAGAATGTCTGGTATTACACCCTAACTTATTATGAATTATGGAATGGGAGTTTTAAGTACTGTGAGTTTTAAATCGTTTGTTATTGTTCAATCAATAGTTGGGTTTCCCAGCACTGTATTAGCTGTATTTATTGGAAAACAATTCCACAAGATTAAAGGTATTTGAATAGTATTGATTTTCAGATATTTTCGATTCCAATAGATCAATTAACAATCAAAGTGTTTTGTATGTTGAATTTGGAATAATAATGTTCGCAGGACTTAGCATCGCTTTGCTTGTATATTATGTTGTAAGAGAATATACAAAAGTCTTAAGGGAAGAGGTTTTAGTTGATAAAAATGAAAAACTAGATAAAGAATTAGAATAAGATATTTCTAATGATTTGGAAAAAACATGGGAAGATATTGAGTTATAAAGTGCAATTTGAAAAAATTTGTAAATATAACAAAAAATATAAATAAATAACTTTTATTAAAGTCAAATTTTTTTAAAGATATTCATTTTCTGAGACTTGAGGATGAAACCTTAATTCAGACATTAACTAAGTAAATTAATTTTCAAAAGATTTTATAATCAAGAAACTTAGATTAATGAAGATAATTTTTACAAATGGGGGAAAATTTTTCTTAAAAACCTTAATATTTGATAGGAAGTAAGTACAAATATATTAAAAATTTTTCTCCAATAATTTGATGTAATTAAAAAGAATTTATCATTAATACTAAGAATATGGAGAATTATAAATTGAGTAAATAAAAGATTATATATATTCCTGTTTTAATCTGTTATTGTAATCATTAAGGAAGATTGTCAAAAAAGCCTAATTAAATTAAATTAACTTCATAGAATTTATTGCAGAAACAGGCAATAACTAAAAAAAATTATAGATTTTTCTCAGAAGAAATGGAATAAAAATAAAGTAAGATATTAGCAAGACGAATCAAAAAGTTAACAAATTAATATAAAAAATGTATTTACAACAATTAACATAATTGCTATTTATTTTTATAAATCTACTTTTCAACTTTGTTCTGATTATGCGTCTTATTTGATCTTTCTTAATAGTTCTGCTCTCTTTCGTAATTCTTACTTTTTCAGTTCCAGTTCTTGAGCTCGCTTTTAATCAGCCACAAAATCATTCTATTATAAATGAATATTTATAACCATATCAACAACTAGAGGTCCTTTTTCTTTATCATGTAACTCCTAGGCTGGCTTGTCTTATTCACCAACCTTATTATAGATTTTATACTTACAGCTTTATATTACTCAATTTCATCTTTTCTTTCTTTCATTTTCTTCTATTTGATTAATTCTCTTTGTTATTATAATCTTAATTTCCTTTATTCTAAAGTTTCTTAATCTTATTAATTCTTCATATTTTATTTGAATGTTTCTTCCTAATATGTTTGATTATTTATCATACTATTTCTTTGAGATTCTCTTTTAATTAATTTCCCTAATTCATCAATGCTTCTCTCTCTTAAGCTAAGCTTAAAACTTCTTTTTTATCTTAAACAATTTAGGGTAGAGGTTCTCTAAGTCTTGATTATTTTTCTTCATTCTTTCCTTATATTTATTATTATTGTTATTCAACAACATTCGATTGATTCTTTTCTGCTGCAACTTCATCATCAAATATCAAAACAGATTCCACCTTTTAATCTGGTACGATAGGTTATTATTATTAAGAGGCTGATGGCTATTGATGAATTTACTTTTGTTATTCCATATTACTTTTCAATAATTCAGATTCTATATAAAGATGCTAATGAAGTACATTATTGTTCGAATAGTTTTTAACTCATTTTAATTGCTTCTTAAAGTTCTTCCTCTTCTTAAATTTATAATTTGCTCTTTTCTTATTCTACAGCAATTGACATAGCAACAGCATGCTCTATTTACATTCTCTCTTTTTCCAATTCAGCTTATTTTACCTTAAGATCCATTTCAAGATTTTTTCCTCCCTTAAAACTTTTAGTAATATATCTTTACATCAATTTTTTATAACTCTTTCAATGCTTCATATTCTAATTCCTTATTTCTCTTTAACATTAATTTTTTGAAAACTAAGAAATTTTCAACAACCAGGAGCTATTCAAAATACTTTTTATGTTTTTTATTTTTCAATCCAATTTCTATTACTTTTCTTAAGTATTCTTCATCATCAACACCTATATCCTACATTAACTATTCCATCATGGCTTCGATCATATTTTTGAATTTCTATTTTTCTTTTTATACATTAGTACTTTATGAATTTCTTAGTAAACTATTTTGTTCTCTTCCTCATCATCAAAAATGATGCAATGCTCATCCAAAAAGTCTGATATTGGGTTTCTCCAGATAGGCGATGCCAAATATTGTAAAATCAAATCATACATCCAATTCTGTAGCATAAATAATATATCATACATTCTCCTCTTGTGGTCTTTTCTTTGGAGGTGGCTTTGGGGCAGAATTTTAAGGAGGATTTTACTTTTTTTGAGCTTTGGCCTTTGAATTATCACTTCCCATCTATATTATTACTTTATATTTATTATTCAAGAATTTATGATTATTTGAAGGATATATTACAATTATACTGCAAGCAAACAACTAAAAGCTATTTAATTAATTTGAAACTTTAAGCGAATTTTGATTTTGAAAACTCACTTTATTGAAATTTGATAAACACTTTTACTATCAAAAAAATATTTTTAGTGTATATTATTTATATTAAAAATAATGATTCTGATTTGTAAAGGAGATGACTAAAGATTTTAATTTTTAGACCATGAATAAAGCGGTTTGTAAATATTAGTTAATCTAAACTCAATTGAATAGTAATTAGAGGATGGACAATAAGAATATTTGCTAAAAATATTTGAGTAAGTTACTAATTCAGATGAATTCAAAGAAGTTGATTCAGGAGTTAAAAGTTAAATAGAATGGGCAAATTCTATAATCTAAAATTACTAAAATAATAATAACGAATAGAAATAATCAGAACTGTATGATTAGTTAAATACAGAATTAATTAATTAAAGATATCCAGAGGTTCATTAAACAAATAAATTGTTAGATGATAACATTTAAAAAATACGAGCTAGAGTTTAATTATTGTAACTAACCGAGCAAAGAAATATATTGAAAGTATACTAATTTTAATAATCAGACTAAAAGCCTTGAAAAAAATACCCAAAAAATCATCATTAGTAAATAAAACAAATTTGAGAAGGAGACACAAAAGGATAGATATGCTCGTATACAGAGAGAATAAATTGAAAAAAGAAAATTAGAGATATAAAAGCAAAGAGAATTACATTTATAAATTCTAGATTAAAGCAAAGGAAGATAAGGAAAAATGTATTTTTTGAATTTATTTTAAGGGTTTAATAAAGAATTTTGTAGACAAGAGAGTTTAAGACAAGAATATAACAAGATTTCCATAAAACAATTAGACAAGTAGAAGCTGAAAATTAGAGATCATATTAGAGAATTAAAAAAATGGAATAAATTTAAACAGAGAAAATATAAAAGTTTTTGTTGGATAAACAAGTTTTTGCTTAGAAAAATTATTAAAAAAAAGTAGAGGATGAATTCTAAGCTACTATGTCGAAATAAGATGAATTAGAATAATTAGAAAAATTAGAGCAATAATTATTAGAAAGAATTAAAGTCACATAATAAATGTATTAGGAAAGCTCTTTACGTTTGGAAACAATAAAATAATAATCATATCGCCTAATAGGTTAATAATAAATATGATTAAATCATTATCATTATTGCATATATTCACTTTCCAATACTTTGCTCCATACCTTTTCTTCAATTTCTGACAAATGAATTTAATAAGAAATTATATTCTTAATCATGCTATAATATTGATACTACTTTTCCACTTTAAACTTATCAATCTCTACATACCCAACAAGTACAGTAAGGATGTCACAAATAAATTGATAACTTTCGATTTCCTTTCCTACATCAACAATTTGTTATTAAAGTTTAATAATATTTTCTTCTTTTTTTCCTTTATTAAACAAGGTTCTAATAGTAGTCTTGCCTGCTAAGACCTCTTACAATTCTAACTCTAATTCTTTTTATCGCTATTCTGCATTTGATTTCTATAACTCATACTTCTCTCTTTCTGAAAATGTTTCAAGAAATGCCTTTTTTAGTATCATTAAATTACTTTCAATTATTTCCCTTCTTTTCGTACTTCCTAATATAGCTAATATAATTTAGGATCCTTCAATAGATCACACTTGAATATTAATCATAATAATTACATATTAATCAATTAAACCTTTAACTTCTTCATTTTATATTATATTTGCAAATAGAAGTTTTTCTTTTTGTTCAGCATTTTCCAATAAAACATTATTTTCATATTATGGAATTACTCTGATTATGAAATCTATTAAGAAGATTTAATAAGATTATTTAGCTTCTGCAATGTTTTTTGCAATTTATTTAAAATTCTATACCATTGGCTAAACTTTTTTAATAAATGCTTTAAAATCATTAATTTTCTAAATAATCTCTCTATTAATTTCTCGCTAAACATAATTATATTTAGCTTACTCCTGATAATTCTGAAAATGTTTCTTGATATTTATTAATAATCTCATCATTTGTTATTTTAGGAATAGATAACAAAGCCTTTTATGACGTCAAAAAATACTTTTTCAATCTCGCCAGGGGTTTTTAAGAAAATCTAAAACTCTTCTGAATACCATAAATATTTCAGAGTAGCTATTTTCTTTAAAAAATCTTCAAGCATCAGCCTTCTTTCATCAATAAATTATTATTCCATATTACCCTAACCCGCTTAATAAAATCTAATACAAATGCTTTTCTTGGTGGTACAGGTGGTATATAGCACCCTGGCCATTTAGTCAATAGAAATTGCCGAATAGTTTTAAAATCACTAAATCTTCTCTAAACATCAAATTATCCATTTTTATCCATTCCTTTCACTGTGTAAACAACATATTTATTTATTCCTGATATTACTTTTGGATCGCATACTTAAAGGGTTATCTATAAAAGTATATGATATTACTTCAGCCTCATCAGATTAATTCATAAAATTAAATAATTTGATTAAATATAGGTATTATAGTAAAATATCTTGAATTACAGAAAATATAAAAGAGAGATTTTGTGAAAAATAATATATTTCAAGCAATAATTCTATTGTTTCAATTAAGAAATATTATAATAATTTAGTTTAGACTAATTATAAAATAATGTAAATGATTTTCTAATTCTTGTAAAATTATCAAATGAAAAACACCAAAAAATTTATTTAAATAAATTCTTCTATATATATTGTTTATGTATATTAAGTAAAGCAAAACTATAAGAAATAATAAATCAATAGTCTAAGTGAAATCACTAAAATCTATTTGTTTATTTAACAATCTAAATAGCTCTATTTTTATTCCTTTATTTCTTTCTCAATGCTATAATCCCACTTCTTTTTGTATTTACAAGCTCTTACTTAAAAATGATTCATCTTTAGTTTAATTAATTAATCTTAATTGGCTAAAATGATATTTTCTTTAAAATATGAAGTAAAGATTTCCCAAAAATTTCCTTAAATTAATATATCCAATCTTAAGCAAGACAATGACTTCTTGCTTTCTATGTTCTTAAAGCTTGTCTTCTATAAAATCATCTCATATGGCTTTTAGTATCAGAATTTACTTTTTCTCCAATTCTTCAACAATTACCTTTGATAAATTCTAATAAAGTCTGTAATTTATAGTCAATACCGTAGAAATAATATTCAATATTCTTTTATAATCCTGTCTAATCCAATTAAAGTATCTTTATGAAAATAGTATTTTTCTATCATCAAAAAGATTCATAAATAAAGGTCTATGGATTTTCGATCTCTGATTTTAGCTCAAAATTTCAATATTAATCTAAATTCTAAAAAAAGAGTTACTTTTTAATGTTCTGTGTTCTGAAAGTGCTTTTAGTTTGATACAAATTCAGTGGTAGAAAGAGGTTATTTTAAGTATTAGATATAAATTATTAATAAAATAAAAAAGTCCAATGCTCTCTTCAGATTTCATTAATTGGGGGTAACTTTTTCATCTTTCTTATTATCTTCCCTTTTTTCTTCATCAATAAACACTTGATGTTTGCTTTCTTCATCACATTTTACATTCTTTTCTCTTGGTCTTCCTCTACTACCATAATGCTTATCACTTGGAATCTATGTGCCAGTAGGAGGTTGGCCTTCATGTTTAATTCTGACATCGAAAAATTAAATACTTCAAGTGAGTATATAATGCGGGATAACTATAATAGCCGCGTCCACAACCACATTTATATGGTCGTGGATTTTCATCATGTTTCGTACATCTTCTTATACGTTTCTTAGCACTAGGCTGATCTTGCTATTAAGACATCACTATATTTAATAAATTAATTTTTATATATGAAATCTCATAATTATTTTCTTTATAAGTAACGTTCCTTATATTATTTTAGTTTATCTTCTTTTGTCAAAGCTTAATTTTCTTATTGCTTTTATTCTTTAATTGATTTTGATCTAGATCTGGATCTTGATCTTGATCTGGATTTAGAATTTTCAGTTTTTTTCAATTAATTATTTATGGCTTCCTTATTTTCCTATAACTCTTCTAATTCTTATTTTTAATTCTTTTAATTATTTGTAGTAATTTATGAATTGTTTTCCAATTTTTCTTTCTCTATTATTATTTTCTCTATTATCTTATAAGAATCAACTTGAGCCTCTTAATTATTTGAATTTTCTGCCTTCTTAGTTTCATTATCATATAGAGACTTGTATATTCCGAGATTATTTCTTTTCCTACTTTCATCATTTATTTTTTCTTAAATTTATTCAATTTACTCAAATCTCTTAATTTGTTCATGTTACTTTTTAAATCTAAATATAACATTATTAATTACGATTCAGAAATGTAGACTTCTTTTCCTGATTTAACGACCTCCTTTGCATTCATTCTTGATTTTGTTGCTTCTCTTTCAAATTCTCTCCTTTTTGATTGTTCAAGAATAGAATTTAAGAATTGCGGTTGTTTTTGTTTTTTATCTTCAGATTGTTTTTGTATAACTATAGCTTTTTCACTTTTATTCTTTTTTGATACAAATCCATCATAATCATATAATGATGGATCCTCTAATAAATTAGATGAAACTAATTATTATGCTTTTGATGATTGTTATAGTTTTTGTATTTCCTTATTTACTTCGTCTTTATTTCCTAAATATACTTAATGTTTATTAAACATAAATAAATAAAATTATCATTGATTTTTCCATGCTTCTATCTCTCTTACACTAAGTCTTGAATAAAATGGTAAGGATATTGAACTTGACAATTTAACATTTAATTATCTTAAGCAACTTAAGCTCATACCTTTTTCTTATAAAACATTTGGTAAGACATCATATGCTGCTGCCAAAACATTTTATGTAATTTAATCTGCTGTTTATGCAACTCTACCAATTTTAACAGTACTAAGATATTATATAAAATTACTATACAGGGCCATTTCCTTAAATAAAATAAGTAGAGTTTGATAAATCATTCAATGCTTCTTGAGTAATATTTTCACAATTTATTGGGAAAGGTATTCTAAATATTAAAATTTGATTACTTTTTTCGTTCATAAAAGATTTTTCCTAATCCTTTTGCTAAATTTCCATATATCCTTTGATCACAAAAGAATTAATCATATTCATAAAATAGTTTTCTCTTATCTGTATAAGTTGGGTATTTTTTATTCAATTTACCATAACCAATCACTTTTTGGATTAATGGTATATCGAATTCACAAATTTAATCTTTGAATTGTCTTTAAGGATTTGTGCTGATTATACAAAATTTAGAATTCATCTCTTAATTGTAAATAGCATTTGGTAATTTACTAATTGAAATTAATTATATTATTATACATTTATACAGGTCTCAATGAATATTTAATGGGCAATTTGTTTAATACAATTTCCAAATAAATAAAATCATCTTTTATGTCAAGTATATTGTCAGTGTGAGTAGATTCTCTGTATTTTAATAAAGCATTTATAGCTTTTTTGATTTGTTTTTAGTCTAAAACAACAAGTTTTCTAATGGATTTGCCAATTTTAGTAATTCTATTCTTTTTGATTGCCAAAACCTACTCTTTTGTCTAATTCTTCTCCACTTCTTGTTATTCAATATTTTTGCCCATAATTTATAATTATAATAATATAATTTGTAATTAAAATATTGCATCATAATTTACATTTAATTTATAAGTTCTTTCATGATTAACAGATTTAGTGCGCACTTCGATGAACTTATGCTGTAATTTTAATAGGATTAAATGATGTAAATAATATGTCTGAAACAACATAATGGATTTACAAAGGCAAAGAAATTTTAAAACCCGTGTTCGAAACTTAACTAGTGGGAATGTCACGTGCTGTGATAGGTTTACCAATGGATCATATTTTTGATCGCTTTAAGACTCTAATCTAAGCATCATAGAATAATAGTTTCAGATAGGTATGAATTCAATCTAAAAAACAGTTGTTTCTCGAGAGTTACAGAAGGAATGGAATCTTTCGTGGCATATTTGCTGGGTTCTCTTCATAAATTACTATTTAAATATTTAAATAGTATTATAGGTTCAAATTATAAACAATATCTAGATGGCCAATGATGATCTTTATACCAAAATTTTATAAGGAATAACTACCTCAATCAATTATGGACATAGCTCCAACTTTGCATAAGGCTTTAACAGGAGTAACAATTGCATTGTTTGAATCATTTATAACTTGTCCATTTGAAAGAGTGAAATGTTAATTGATGACTCAAACTGAGTCAAAATCTGGTAAAAGTATATTTGATAAATTAGTTCTCAAGTATATGTGGTAGCATGATGGAGGTTTTAAAGGATTTACAAGAGATCTATTCACAGGAATGGAAATTATGATGTTAAAATAAGTAGTTTCTTGGACAAATTATTTATATTGGGATCATAAAGTCAGATATTATTTTAAATAAAATCCTTAATCTTAACTTAGGATTGAATAAATTATATTTTGTTCTGTTCTAACAGCAATTCCTAATATTTTAATTGTACAACCTTTTGATGCAATAAAAACTTAGTTTTAGATGGAAAATAATCATTAATTTAAAAATCTCACTATTTGGAATGCATTTAAAAAAGTTTATAAAGAGAAAGGTATATCTGGCTTTTATGCTGGTTGGCAAATGAGATTTTGCTAATTTTTATTTTAAGCTTTACTTACAACTCCCATAATGGATTATCTAGAAAGGTAACATGGATTACCCATAGAAACTTTGTGACCATTATGAATATTATTATATATATATTGAATTCACATTTTACTAAAATCTGGTTTTAACATCATATAACTTTATTTCCCAGCAGATTAATAAATTGAAGTAGGTAAACTTTTTCTTAATCCAACACTATTTCTTTTTTTCGAAATATACAAAGGAGTCAACTATCTCACATAGTCTATTAATTTTTATTAATCTTCTGTGACTACTGATAATGCATTTTATTTTAATTTTTTCTTTTATTAATAAGCACTTATTCCAGATTTTCCAGTTGATTATAATTTTATATTTTCAATGTATTAAGATACAGTCATCAATCCATCTTGTCTATTTAATTTAGCTAAAGAATAGTTAACAAAAACACTTTCAGGTTATTTATTTACCTTCTTTGTTTGAGATTAAGATTAGGTGTACATAGAACTAGTTCTTATTATTTAAAGAGGTGGTTAAACTTTTTCAGCTGGATTCTTGAAACTTTGAATAGGCTATAAATTCATAAATAAAGGATAAGTTGGTTTCATTTCAGGTTTAGGAGGAACTCTGGGTTTATTAACTTGAATGTATTTAGTTATGGCTTCATTTTATTTTGAATTCTTTAAGTTTATGTATTCTTAAAATTACTCAAATAATTTTTCTAATGAGAAATGAGGATCTTATAATTTTGTTTAATATGCCTCTACTAATGAATGAGTTGGTACAAATAAAAGATCACATTCTAAAGAATAACATTCTGCTAATTCATTTCTATGAGTGACTTTCATAAATAATTCCATTTCACCAAATTATTAATCTTTTGATAGTATATTTTGTATGACTAATTTCTTTCGAGACTTTTTTGTATTTGATATTTCATCTTAAGATTATGTTTATAATTCTACTAATTTCTTAATACATATTTCTCCTTCTAGTACTAAATAGAATCCTTTTACAGAGTCACCAATTTTATAAACTGGTTATCCTTTTTATAATTTTATTCGAGATGATTCATGGATTAACATTGATATAAGAACTGATGGTTCTTATTATAAAAAGTAAACTTTGCTTAAGGATTCTAACACTTAATATTCGCATAAGCTATAATAATTTTCTTTATTAAATAAAATTTACTATACTTATTATCTATTGTATACGAACATCTTTAATTATTGTAAGAGTACAATGAGACAAAGCCAAGATCTAAAAAAATTCCTTATCATTTGCTAAATAATCTAAACCATAATAGAATGGTTAATCTGTCAAAAGTTCTAATTCTTGTATTACTTATTAATTTTCAATCTATATTCTTTACAGTTTAGCTTTTCCTTCTACCAGAGTAAAGTATGATCCAATATATTATCCTTTAGTTAAAAATAGTAATACTCAAGCCATCTTCAAATTAGTGAATAGTAAGCTTCACCACTACTGTTTACCAACAAAGTAAACTAAAATCCAATTTCATGAACTTTTCAATATTTAAATTAGGCTTTTTCTGAAGTATAATAATTTTTGCTTACTAACAATTTAAACAATATAACTTACTTCAATGATTGTCTCTTTAGGTAACATTTATTATAAAAGTGTAATAAATTTATTTTCACAAATTTTAAATTCTGCTATAGAAAATTTCAATTAGAAAACGAAAAGGTATTAATCTAAATTTAAAGATGATTACCATATTTATTAAGTTATTTGACTAAAAACTAAATCTATTTATATATATATGAAAAATTATTATTTAAAGGTAATTTAGTTTAGTATAATAAATATAATATCAGTTATTTAAATCATCAAAATAGGCATGTTTTAAAGCTTCCTCTGCAGTGATTCTAGCATAAGGATCATAAACAATCATCTTAGACAGTAGATCTAAACCTAATGGACATAAATTATTTATATCTTTTCCTAAAGTAGCTGCTGGATTAGTAGGGATTGGCCATCTTGGGAAAGTACTCTTAAAATCTGGTAAAGTACTGACACCAGGCCAAGTTGATTCTTTAGGAGTACCCATAATCTTAAAGATCTTAAATAACTAATCTATTTCTGAATCTCCACAAAATAATGGTCTTTTTTAAGCCATTTCTGCAAAGATGCATCCTAATGACCAGATATCAACAGGAGTGGAATATTATCTTTATCCCAACAAAATTTCAGGTGCTCTGTACCATAAGGTTATGACTTCATGAGTATAGGTTTTTAGAGGTAAACCAAATGCTCTAGCTAATCCAAAATCTGCAATTTAAGTATTTTATTATTTGATATCTACTAAAATATTTTATGGTTTTAAGTCTCTGTGAATAACTCTATTTTGATGACAATAATTTAATGCTTGTAACATTTGATAGATGAATTTCTTCACTTACATTCTATCTAATTAAGGCACACTTTCCATATATTTTTTAAGATCTAAATCCACAAAATCAAAGATTAAATATAATCTTGATTCATCATATACAACATCTTTTAATGGAACAATATTTGGATGTTGAACCTTTTTATATTTAATCTATTATTACTTCTTTCAATAATGAAATTTCTCTAATTGCTGTAGATGGTACACCTTCATCTTCATGATCCATTCTAATTTTTTTTAATGCTACAATATCGCCAGTTTGATTATCCCTTGCTTTATAAACTAGTCCATAGGTTCCTTCTCCTATTTTTTCTAATTTTTAATATCTTTCTTCGCTTTATGCAAAATCCATAACTAACAGTAATTCGTTAATTTTAATTATTATTATTCCCGTATTTATTAAATACTTTAATATTAAATTATTCTCTTTTTTTTTGTTAAAGATAGTATATTTATTACTCAAATAAATAATAATCAAGATGATTAAATATAAATTAAATTAATTTAGATGTTAAGAAGGAATCTCTTTTATTATTGCAAGTTTTGTAATAAAGACACTGAAGGTGAAGAATTATATACAAAAAGTGAAATGACCAACATTTGTTACTTCTTATTATTCCTCTGCTTTATCATACCAGGTCTAATTGCTATGACAACTAATAAATTTAGAGATAAACGCATATTCTGTACACATTGTGGGGCATAAATAATAAAAGAGAAATATATGATATTTTGAAATTCTATATAAAGTTATTACAAACTATAAAAGTATAAATTCACAAAGAACTGTATACATTTTAACAAATATATATGGTTTTATTAATAAAATAATGGATCAAATTTAGACAATAGCATAACGATTACGATATGCTCCTCCAAATTCTAGGACTTTAGCATTTTGATTTTAAAATACAGTTGCAACATCATTTGTAATAATTCCAGTTGATAGATCTTCAGTTCCCTCTCCAAAGAATTTCTTTCTATAATATAGCTTTCCATCTTCAGTTGCAACAACTATACATCTATAACAACATCCTATATTAGTAATTTTAGCAATGCCACTAGGGAGTGGAAATCTGAATAAATTAAATATGAATTTACCTAACTGGAGAATATTCAGCTTTACTACCAGACCAATAAACTTCATTATTATCTAAGAGTACTGCAATAAGATCTTCTGCAACAACAAAATCTATAATCTTATTATTTCCAAACTTGTCTCTCACAACCTAAGTTGGAAAATTGGCTGTCTCATAAATTTCAACACCAATCTCATTCTTGATACCCATTTAACCAAAATCATTGCTTCCCCATCCATAAAGATTTCCATCACTCATCAAAGCCACAGAATAATTATTGCATGATTTTAATTTAACAATAGAAAGATTTAATTCATTCTTTAAGTAACCCTCAAAGAACTCGTTTCTTTATGGAATGTTAAAAGATTTATTATTTCCATCTCCAAATACACCATAATCACCTTTACCCCATACATATAATTCATTGTTTTCATTTATTGCATTTGTGAATCTCATTCCTGATTATATATATTTAATTTTCTTAAGTGATCTTAATGCTTTGACTGGAGTAGGTGTGTATCTATTTTTTGAATCACCATGACCTAATGCTCCAACTTATAAAAATAATAAATCCATTAAAAAGTTTTATTCTTTACCTCCATATCCCCAAGTCCAAACATCTCCATCATGAGTTAAAGCAACTGTATGATAATCTCCAAGTGCAACTTAATTCACTTTAAGATTATGTTTTGCAAAGAATTCAACTAATTGAGGTGTATTATAATCCTTATCTAATTTACAATCAGATCAATACCATTATTATGTCCCAATTATCCACTATTACCAGCTCCCCATGTATAGAGTTCTCCATCACTTGTGATTAAAGCTGAATGATTTTAACCCATTTAGACTTATGCTACATTATTATTAAATCCATTGACTAATTAAGGCATTGAAACTCCTTTCACTTATTGTTGACTTCCTACTGCATAACCTAAACTTCCATTAGATTAACCCCAAGTAAACAAAGAACCTGTACTAAATAAGTACCTCCTTACACTATTAAACATAAATTAATTATTATTTAATTAATTATGGTGGAGTATGAATAATTATTATAATATTAATTTTCTAAACATCTTAGTGTGACCATTATGTATCTTAATTTATTATGATTTTTAAAGGACATTAATCAATATTTGGATATTTTTTTAAATATGATTAAAATACTGCAAAAATTCAATAGAACACTCTTTCATTTCTCAAAAGAAGTTTAGCTAAAACAAAGTGAAACATTGGGCAAAGGATTTTATTAATAGCAAATTTTTACAGGATGTTTGGCTGAATATGCTTATTATATTGAATCAAATAAGGAGGCTATAATTATTGATCCTTTAAGAGACATCTAACCATATCTGTAATTATTGAATATATATTTTTAGAAACATAGCAAAAGAAAGAGGAGCAAAAATAAAATATGTCTTATTAACACATTTTCATGCAGATTTCATAGCTGGACATCTAAGTTTATAAAGAGAAACAGATGCATAAATTATAATGGGTCCAAAAGCTACTGCTCCATTTATAAACAAAGTTTTGAATGACAATGAATTTCTAAAACTAGGAAAAGTTAAGATTCAAGCTCTACATACTCCTGGACACACCTAAGAATCAACATGCTTCTTATTATATGATGAAGAAGGTAAATAGCATAGGTATTGAAATTATTGATATATTTTAGCATTTATACAGGAGATACATTATTTTTAGGTGAAGTAGGTAGACCTGATTTGGCAGTCAAGAGCGATATCACACAATATGATTTAGCCGCAATGCTCTATGCTTCACTTAAATAGAAAATATTTGGACTTCCTGATGATGTTATTGTATTTCCAGGTCATGGTGCAGGTTCAGCTTGTGGTAAGAATATTTCAGCAGGTTATAGTTGCACTGTTGGAAATCAAAAGAAAAATAATTATGCTTTATAAGAAATGGATTAAGAGACTTTTGTATAATTAGTAGCTAGTGATTTGCCTAAGCCACCTTAATATTTTTTTTATAATGCAGGCTTAAATAAAAATAATCAATTTTAAGATCTAAATTTGATATTAAAGAAAGCTAATACAAAATTAACTCCAGCTTAAATTGTTTAAAAATAAGGAATATAAATAATTGATTCTAGAAATTCTATATCTGATGGATTCATACCTGGATCTATCAATGTACCTCTTTAAATTCCATTTGCTCATTGGGTTGGTACACTACTACCTCATGAAAGAGAAATTGTAATTGTTTGTGAACCTGGAAATGAAGAATAAACAATTATGAGATTATCTAGAATAGGTTATGATAATATTGTTGGATATTTACATTTTGATGATTGGAAATCTTCAGGAAATTCTATAAGCAAACCAACAGAGTTAGAAGTTTAAGATTTTTTGAAGAGAAGCAAACTTGCATAGATTGTTGATGTTAGAACAAAAGAAGAATGGGGTAGAGGTATTTTGAAACATGCACAATTAATTACACTTAGTGAATTACCTTAAAATTTAGAGAAATTAGATAAATTAAGAGATATTAGCATATATTGTGGAACTGGATAAAGAGCAAAAATAGCTCATACATTATTGGTTGCTAATGGATTTACAAGAGTATAATATTGCAAAGTAGGATATGATGATATCATTAAGTGAAGTTTTATATTTATTTTAGTGATAAAAATCTTTCAGTATATTTATTTTGTTTATATAATAATCAGTTTCAGTTCGCAAACCCTCATTATTATCTGGCCTACGCTTTTTCTGGATTATTCTACATCAAATAGTTAGCAATGAATTCAATAGGGTTAGGAGGTCTTTATTAAATTATACAAACTCACCTCACTTTAGCGACCTCAGTCATTGCTTAAAGTAGGACTGGAACGACTGTTTAATCCAAATAATTTCTTATAGGAAGAGATTGCAATTGCTTCATTCTCTAGTGTAAATATTTAAATCTTAATTACTTCCTCTTCACTTGACATGTAATTTTTATTTGAAATTTAATTAATATCATTTATTTAATAAAAATGCAATTAGAAATACAACAAATCCAGCCATTGTTCCAAAACTTGAAAAATAATATGGATAGGCTTAGACTAAATATCTTCCATATTCATCATGTCTAAACGGTCTTACAGTTATTTTTTCTGCTATTTTTAAAAATGTATATCCAGGTTTTAAATAATTTATTTTAAATTAAAATACACCATAAACATCTGGGATCTAGCATAAAATAGATTTATATATTACTTTAAATGATAATTCATATTTTGCTCCTTGTCCTTTTTTAAGTGGAACTCTATAATATGGGTCTAACATAACAAATTCTAGAATGACATCATTATCTGTAGAAACATAAGGTATCCATTAATCCTTTTAATAATCCCATTCAAAAATATCAATTGAGAAATAACAATCTTCTCTCAATCTATAATTATAAGGTTTGATATCATCTGAATCCAATCTTCTATGAATTAAATTTTCTGCCTTTAAAATCTTTGATTATCCAAAACCCCATCTAATAATTTCCTAAGTTAATTCAAAGTTTCCCAAATTAGAATTATTTAAATATTCATCACTCAATATTTCCCAAGATCCTGTAGCCACAAATCTTGCATTATTTCTTCCTTAAGTTGCTCCAACATATATAATATTGTGACTTAGATTAGAACCTGAAAATGCTGTTTCTGACCCTCTCACTAAACCATAAACCTAAAATGTTTCATATGGTGTCATTGCTAATCCTGCTCCTTAATGAACTACTGGTTTATCTACTTTAAGTATATTCACATTAGTAGTGGTAACAATATTATGATTCCCTTTGATATTATTGAAATAATCAATTACAGAAGTGCCCTAAAATAGTATTTTAATATTACATATTCATGCATGTCTAAGCCAAAACTATTTAGGAACTTTCTAAAGTACTTAGATTGGTCTGTTGATCCCAATAATAAAATATTTCTACCAGAGTCATAAAAGTCCAATAATTCTTAGGTACTTACTTTCAAATCATTTGTAGTACTAAATAACACTAAATGATCATATTGCCATTCTCCAAACAATTACAAATTGAAAGTATTTGATTAAATGTTTTTATAATCAACTCTGTATGTCTTACTTAACAAATTAAAAAATTGTGAATGTGAAACATAAACTGCTGGATTATCAGATAACACTAACACTTTTTTTTAGTTGTAGGGAGTCCCAGCAAAAACTAGCCCAAGTATTAAAATTAAAAATTTAATCATAATTAATGAAAAAACTTCATTCAATATCTTAAAGTACATTAAGCTTATTTATTTCATCAAATAGTTCTTCAAATACCCAAGATTAAGATTCAGAAATAGCTTTTATAGAAGATAATTATTCTTCAACTTCAACTGCTTCATTTTCCATTTACTCAACATGTTATTGATTATCTTGCATTTTGCTTTTTTATTTAGTTCTTTTTTTCTTTAGCCCCTTATCTGAAGTATTTTGAATGTATTTTTCTCCTACCTCGCTAACAATCACTTTACGTATTTTATTGCATAAATTTTCAATTGAATTTGAAGATTCTTCTTGATTTTATTACGAGACTTTCCTTTTCGATAGCATCTAACTAATATTAATTATAAATTAATAAATTAAAATTGATTAATATTATCCTAGATTCCATCATATTCAAATGAAAATACTATTAAATTAGAAATTAAAATAATCACAGAAGAAGTAATCTTAAATATATCAACAATCACTCTTAAAAACTAACTAGTTTCTCATGAAATTAATCATATTCCTTAAAAATTTTTAATTTTTTAAGTGATTTAATATTCTTATTTATTTAGAGTATTCACTATTTTAAAAAATTTTAATATTTGACAAAAATACCAGGACAATTTTATTCAATTAATTGCATATCAGATAGAAAACCCCTTACATTATATATACTTATATCTTTATTTTTAATAAATATATTAGGAGTTCTTGTCTATAAATATATTTAAATAGAAAAAGTATCATATGATCAAGGATAATCTTACATATTCATTAATATAAAACTAAAGTACAATTAAAATAATTAATATCTATGAAAGTAATAAAATAATTTATACTAAAATTTTTAGCAAAGTCTTAAAATTAAATTTGGCGCTTAAGAATAAAATACAGTATTAATTCCAAGATTTTAAAATCGATATTCAAATTAACATAAGTTCTTAATATAAATAGATGGCTGTTACATCAAAGAGTCTTACTTTATTAGAGTAGAAAAATGGTCTTGATAACTATTTCAAAAAAATCATCTATAAATAGTATAAGTAATCTCGAAAGTACTGTAACGTATTATTTTGAAATAATTGTTCTTAAGTATTCAAGATTTGTTAAAGTTCTAAAAGGTTATCTTAGATTGAAAGATTCTTTAATTTTCTTAAAAAATTCTATAGGACATTAATATTTATGATAATAAATATTTGGTTTTTCTTAAATGTTTATTTTATTTTAATAAATTATAACCAATGAATCAATATATATCGTTTCTTTGTTATTTTTCAAATGATCTAGAAATAAATGAGAATAAATTTTCAACTTTGAATTAAATTGATATTTACTAATTAATTTATTTTATCTATTCTGAATCCTCAAGTATCTAATTTTTTTAAGGATCTTGGAGCATTAAATTTCTTGAATAGAAATTTAATATAGTATTGAATCTTTAATTAAATACCCTTTTTAATATTTGAGTGGTTTTCAAATAATATTATGATTAATTTCTGTATAAATTATTGGAGTTTATTATTTAATATCTTAGTTCATTAATATCAAATAGAATATATTGTTAGTATTCATATTAATGAATTCTTAATAAGTATTTTATTATTTTTTTTAGGATTATACAATAAATAATTTTCTTAATATATATGAATGCGAAAATTTCATTATCAGAAATGTTCAGAAGTTATGAATAAGACTATAGAATCTCTCATGTATGATCTCCTAAAAATGAGTAAAGATAAAAAAGATAATATTGATAAAAGTTTCTCAAAAATTTCTGATTTACTTCATTAACAAGAATAATATGTAATTTATTTCGATATACAGATTCAAAAAGAATTAAATTATTTAATGATAGATAAATTAATCAAACCTTATTAAAATAAGAAGATCGAGCAGCTAAGAGAAAAGCTTATTTAACTGAGTAATAAGCAAATTAAATATCAATAAATCTAAATTCTTAATCAATGAATTTAGATAATTCAATTAGGAATACTTAATGTATTAGAGAAGACTTGGTATAATCAAATAGTTTAGTGAATATTATGAAAAGAAAATTTTTTTGATTAAGAATTCAGTTTTAATGTTTAATTATTATTATTAATTGAAAACTAAATGGCGGAAATCTTAGGGGATTTATTAAAATAGAAAAGGGACAACTTTAGAGTTGAATTAAGAAAAAAGGCAACTGAAGAGCTTTTTAAACAAAAACGAAGAATGTTTACTAATAATGAGCAAACTTAATTAACAGATGAAAAAATTCATATTTGGTATATGAATTTAGTAAACTAAAACTATGAGGAAACTTTAGATGAAATACGATAATATTTATCAAATTCAACTGTTGAAGTAATAGGATATAATTTATTATTAGTATAATTTAACATTAATTAATAAACATGAAGTATATTCTTTATTACTTAACATTTGGAATAAGTAAGAATTAGATTATCATATAATTTAATAATTACTATATATATTTGCAAATTTACATTCCTATAATATATTTGATGATTTGAAACTTTTATAAAATGAATAACTTATGGGAAAATTGTTCAATTTATTATAAATGACTACTTATAAATAAATTCAATCTTAAATATTCTTTTTATTAGCAAATCTAGTTGGTATGGATAATGGTGTTAAAGCTAGATAATTAGCTGATTATGGATTTTGTACTCTTATAAAAAAAATGTGGATTAATAATCTAATTTACTTCGAAGTATTTATATTATAATATATTTTGAGATTGAAAATATTAAAGACTTTTGTTGGTTCTTAAGTAATTTCTTTTAATATGATTCAAGTAATGTTGCTGGTTTTACTTTAAGTGAAGTATGTTATATTTAATTTATAAAGGTCAAAGAGGTTTTGCCAATTGTATTAGAATGCATCAAATAAAATGAAAAGGAAATAAAATTATATTCATTAATAACTCTTAAGAATATGTGTTTAGCTAAAGAAGAAGTATTTGTGATAATATTGAATAAATTAAAAATCTTTAATGATTTAATGGAAATGTAGAGAACAAGTGAAGATGAAGAAGTTTAATTGAAAACACTTGAAATTATAGCATCTTTTGCTTTGGCAGATGATTAAATTACTACTTAATTAGTAAATGAATTCAAAATCTTAGATTTCTTTTTATAAATATATATTTAACCAGGTAGAAACAAATAAAAAGAATTCAAAAAAATAATATTATGGGGATTAAATAATTTATGTTGTAATGAAAAATTTGAAGTCTTATAAACAATTATATAACATGATCTTATTAAAATTATGTAAAAAGATGAAAATGAAACTGAAATTATTAAAGATATTCTTGAAGTTATGAGAAGTCTTTCATAATTAAAAAATATTGATTTATTAAAGTATGTGTTGATGAGTAGAAATGTTGCTGATATTGTTATGAATCAACTTAAATTAAAAATATCAAAAGCAATAGTTTTAACTTGTTTAAACATTGTACATAATTTTGCTTATCAAATTGGTAAACATACACAAAGTGATATCAATATGGCAATTGAATTGTTTATCTCTAAAGGCTTTGATAAAATACTTAATTAATTAGAATTTGATTCTGATAATGATATTAATCTTGAAGCTCAAAGATTAAATGAGACTTTCCTTTAATGAATTGATATAATTAATTAATTCAAATTTACAATTAAATTTATACACAATTTTCATTCTTCTTTATAATATGATTCTTTCAAAGTAGGTATTGTATAAAAATTTCTTAAAGTGAATTCAATTTCACATTTTGATTGCCACACATAGAATGAAAATAATCCAACTGTTGTATGCCACATTCCATGATAAAATCTTAAATAATCCTTATATTCATCTTATGATATACAAAAAAAAACTACGGCTGCCAATAATATTATCAATCCTTTTTTCATCTTAATATATTTTATTTATAAATACTTTCTTTTTGTTCAATTTTGGTAATCTTCTTCTTTTTATTATCAAAAAGATGCAAATCAAAAATTATATTAAAATAGGACCCACTGTATAATTTAAATCCCAGGGAGATTTTGCTTATGCTATGAATGTTATAAATAGTCCAAAATAATTTAACATTGTTTCAAGATGTAAATTTTAAAAATCACTCAATTATGTAAATAACATCTAAAAACATACAATTGATCCAATATTATCTAAACGATGCCATCCTCCTTCTTCAATTATGAAATACTCACAATCAACACTTTCTAATGTGTGATACATGAAACTTGTTATGAAAGTAAATATGGAGATATAATATTGGCAATCCATTCTTTATTTCCTGATAATGATGATTACTGGAATCATTACAAAATTAGTTATCCCTGTAATTAAAACCATTAAAAACATTTCAAATTAGTTATACCCATATTTAGAATGAACTATATTTTATATGTCTGTCATCAAGTAATTAATTAAAAACAATGTTATTAATTCAATCCAGTCTAATTTCTATTTAATTTCTAGTTAAATCTTTTAGATATCATATAGATCTATCACATTCATACCCAATCCAAATTAGTATACTCAATTTTCAGGATTATATTTTAATATCATTAATTATTGTAATTTATTTATCCTTGTTCTTATTTTATCATAAAATACCAGGCCAAAAATTTAAACACCTTTGAATTGTCTTAAATTTATTCAAGATTAATTAAAAAAATAAATTAATTTTTAAAAACATGATGAAAGTACAAATTAAGACCTATTGTAGATAGAAGAAGTGAAATCGACAACAAAAACTTAAAGAATTGCACATCATAGTCATATAAAAGGATTGGGATTATCAGAGGATGGCACAGCTTTAGAAAATGCATCTGGAATGGTTGGGTAATAAATTGCCAGAGAAGTAATAACAAAGTATTAATATTTATAGGCTGCAGGAATATTTGTCGATTTAGTCAAATCTAAAAAGCTTGCAGGAAGAGCATTACTTATGGCTGGACCTCCAGGAACAGGAAAAACTGCAATTGCATTGGCGGTAGCATAAGAATTAGGATCGAAAGTTCCATTCTATCCAATGGTGGGTTCAGAAGTGTATTCAGCTGAAGTGAAAAAGACAGAAATACTAATGGAGAATTTTAGACGAGCAATTGGTTTAAGAATTAAAGAAACAAAAGAAGTTTGGGAGGGTGAAGTTACAGATTTGAAAACAGAAGAAAAAGATGATTAAACAGGGTATTAATATATTCTAATGATAATTTAGATATGGTAAAGTAGTATCAGCTGTAGTAATTACATTAAAAACATCTAAGGGATCAAAAACATTGAAATTAGATCCTTCAATTCATGAAAACTTAACAAGAGAAAAAGTAACTATTGGAGATGTCATCTATATTGAAGCTAATAGTGGTAATGTCAAAAGAGTAGGCAGATGTGATATTTACAATAGTGAATATGATTTAGAAGCAGAAGAGTATGTACCATTACCAAAAGGTGATGTACATAAAAAGAAAGAAATTGTTTAAGATGTTACATTACATGATTTGGATGTAGCTAATGCTAAACCATAAGGAGGACATGATTTTGTTTCTTTAATGAATCAATTAAATAAAAAAAAGAAAACTGATATCACAGATAAATTAAGAGGAGAAATTAATAAAGTTGTGAGCAAATATATTGATTAAGGAGTTGCTGAATTAGTTCCTGGTGTTTTATTTATAGATGAATGTCACATGCTTGATATAGAGGCTTTTACATTCTTAAATAGAGCTTTAGAGTCTACTCTAGCTCCAATTGTTATTTTGGCTACCAATAGAGGTTAATCTTAAATTAGAGGAACAGATATTGTCAGTCCTCATGGATTACCAGTTGATTTATTAGATAGGTATTATTATTAATATATTATTATTATTTAAGATTATTAATTATCAGAACAACTCCATATAATTTAGAAGATATTATTAAAATATTAGCTATTAGAGCCTAGACAGAAGGCTTAAAAATATCTGAAGAAGCTTTATAAGATCTAAGTTAAATAGGAAATGAAGCTTCTTTAAGGTATCTATATAGTTAATAATAAATTTAAGATTTGCTATTCTTTTGCTCACTCCAGCAAATATACTTGCTTAAACTTCTGGAAGAGATGAAATTGGAAAATAAGACATTCAAGAAGTTCATGATTTATTCCTACATGCTAAATAAAGTTCAAAGGTTTTAGAGCAACAAGCTGATAAATATATTAGTTGATGAGTATTATATAATAATATAATAAATCAATTTTATCTTACTTAATTAATATATTTTTTGAGTATTTATATTTTTATAATTATGGAAATGCAAAATTAAATCACAAATATTTGCTTAATCCAAATTAATCTTTAAGGCTCAAGTATTCATTTCTTATATTGACTCCAATTTATCCAATAGCACTTTATGTACCATTATAGAGTGCACAATTATCAAAGACTAATAACATGTCTGTATGAAATTCTCTGCATGATTTGTAAGCACTTACATTCAATTTATTCTGATTTATAATATAAGTTGATTATTACTTTGATTGTTCCAAAATCCATAGGTCTTTTAACAATTTCAAAATAATCATTAATATGATATTCTTTTTAATCAACTGGTTTATGGAAGAAGTATGCACCTTTTGACTTCCATATTTAAGCTAAATTTTTATTAGTACATACCAATTAACTTTTTAGCTATTTTTTCCCAAGTTTCATCTTCTTTGCATTAATTAATCATATTATCATCAATAATATCATCAGCATTTAAAATCAATTAAGCAATTTCTGGATATTATCTTTAAAATCTTGAAAAATCTTCATTAGTTAATTCTCTTTATTATCCTTTATCATCAGTATGTAAAATTTTGTATTATTATTTTGGTACATCTTTTTATTTTTTTCTGTTTTGCTTTTATTATTCATTTACTTTGACAACTTCTTCTTTTTTTTAATGAACATCTTCCTTTTGTTTTGCCATACTTGCTGTAATTAAATCAATAACTTCCTTTTTTTAAGATTATTTTGCAAAATAAAGAGCAGTTTTTTTTTTATTATCTAAATGATTAACTGGACAACCAGCCTAAACATATTATAATAATCTTACTTCTATCAATAATTTACATGCTTCAAAATGTCCTTTACTTGCAGCATAAAATAATGCTGTTTAACAAGATAATGTATCTAAATGAGCCACATCTACACCCAATCTTATAAATCTAAATTGTTTAATTCTTATATTTACTTTTAAATTATATCAACCCTATTTTCTCTTGATGCATAAAATAATGGAGTTTAACCATAAGAATCAGGATCAGATATATTTATTCCTTATGATATCAGATAATCAAATAGTTTAGTTTTACCATCTCTACAAATATAAAATAAGATAGATTATTTGAGATTATCTCTATAATTAATATTTGCCCCCAAATCACATAATAACTTTAGTAACTGTAATGAAACCTCTTCATCTGACCCTTAAATTGCTATAAATGTAGATATTTATCTTGTTTATGGATCTATTCTGTTTACTAAATCTACTTCTGATTAATATTTATCTAAGATTTTAGAATTTATTGCATACTTAATATATGTTTTACTTTTTCAATATGTTATACATGTAAAGCTTACTTAAATTCTCCATGAAGTGCATAAATTTATTCAGATGTCAATTTTTCAATAGGAATTTCTTATTCAACACTTTAAAGTAATTATTGGAACTAATTAATGTCTATATAGTTAATCATCTCACCTATTTCAGATTAGATTTAAGAGACTATTGAGTGTATCTATGACTCATTATAATTTAAACTTTGCAAAATGTTTTCAACTTAGATTGAATTTACTCTATCATTATTTGCCGCCATTCTAAATCTAGTTAGAGCAGTTTATAGAAAATTTTATGAATTCATAATTATTAAATTAAATAATAAATGAAATTCTTAGGAATATCAACTTAAATTATAAGTATTTGATAATAAACATTGTAAAATATATTTTGCCATTTCAATCTATTTTATTAGAAAAAAAAGAAATTTAATATATATTTGTTTTTCAATAAATTATACTAATCAATGTTTTTTAGCATATTTTTATGTATATTCTCTTGCCTTCATTAAAGCTAATCCTTCATTAGTTTTCCATTAATTAGCTGCTTCATTATTTAATGGATCATCCTTAAATATTATTTATGACAAATCATACAGGGTTTGGTGAGCTTAACAATACTTAAATTGATAGCAAAATAGATCTAATTTATAATGCTGGTGACCATTTATCTTTTAACACATCTAAGCAAATTCTTCCTAAATTATCAATATTTGGATGATAAATCTTAGTATTGAAAACACATTTAGGTGGAGACTAACAAACTAATTTAAGTAATTTTACCATGGGATAATCATCAGGTAAAAGTAATTCAACATCAAATACACCTCCTTCATATGGTGTATTAGGAGGTCCTGAAATGATAACATAGAAATGTTTAAAGTTATGTGGATCTGGAGTCACATCAATTCCTTACACTTTATCTTTGGCTAAATTTTATGTCTCTTTAATAATTCTTGGAGTTGGTTAAGCCATAAATTGTTGAAATTATATTTATATTAAATATTAATATTTAATATTTAATATTTTTATGATAAATAATATTTATACAAACTCATTCAATTATCATATTCAAAACTTAAATAATTATATCAATATTACAGAACTCAAGAATAAATATTATAATTTACAAACTATTAGAAATAAAATGTCTTAAAAATATTCAAAAATTAATATGAATTGATATTTATAAATACTTAAATTATATACTAATTAAATGAATATTATTCTATTAATATATATCTTTTTTGAGTATATTTTTATTCTTATTAATTTTAGGCATTGTCTAATTAACTAAATCTTTATTTTGATTATTAAGTTTATATATTTATTATTAATCACTTTATAAGTTTTCTATTTATATTATGACTATATATTCTTATTATTTATTATATATTACCTTTTAATTCATTTATTTTAAATTAATTAATAAGTGTAACCATATGCCATTAATTATTTTATTTTAGATTATTCTATTTAATAATTTCTAACAATACTATAAAATTTAGTTATGTTACTCAAAATATTGAATAATTCTCACAAGATAAGTATCAAAAATATCAAAATACAAATAAATATAATGTAAATAACTATTAGTCATATAATCTGTTTTTCTTAAATATGGATCAAAAATAAAGATAAAGTTTAATGTCTTTCATTATAAAATTTCTCAAAAAAAAATGTTTGACATGCTTTTTAAATATTTAAAACTTTAAATAAACTTGAAAATATTTGAATAAACTAACGAATTAAACTCTTCAGTTTTTTCATTTATTTAGAATAATGTATTAAAAATAAATTATTAATAAATTTATTAGCTCATTAAAATGTTCAATAATCAAATTTAACAACCAAATACATCATATGGACAAATGCCAACTTAAATTCCTTAAAATTAAAATCGAAATCTTTAATAACCTTCTTTAATTCAAAATTAATAGTAAATCAACCAAAAAATGGTATTTTTATATTTTAACAACATCTATAGATTCCTCAATAATAAACTTTAAATAATCCTTAAATACTTAATGTCATCCCTCAAAAACAGAATTTAACTCAATAATAAATTAGGCCTAATATAATTTCTAATAGAATCGTTGCTTAGCAAGTAAAATTTAATTTTATAAAAAAAACAGGAGCCTTTGAAATCTATTAGAAATTAAGTTTAACCATTTTAATAGTCCCCATAAAAATATATAAAAAATGAGATTCCATAGTCATTTCGAATTTAAAATACTTAATCTCCATTAGGTCCAGCATCACATAAAAGTAATGGCAACCTATCTGGATAAAAACCTGCTTTTGTTGAGTACCTTCCACCAGTTTATGTTCCTCATATTGAACCTATGATTACTTAGACTGTGGTTGACAATCCTATAAAAGTTGTGGATTTAATTAAATTTGAAGAAATTTGGAAAAAGAGAATGCAAGGAATAGAAGACTTATTAGTAACAAAACAATAATCGATTGAACCTGAAACAATAGAATTAAGGGCAGTTTAAAATGATGATAGTGAAAGAGTAATTGAACTTGAAAATGAGTTATATAGAACAAAATAATAATTAGAAGATCGAGATAAAGAAATCATGGATCTTAAATCTTAATTATAATCTGCAATTGAACAATTGGATTTTGAAAATTGTAATTATAATTAATATTATTACTATAGAATAAAGTAGAAATTCATCTAATATGTAAATATCTGAATTGTAAATGAAAATAACGACTCTTTAATAAACAATAGTAAATCTATAACTAGAATTAAAATAATGTGATTAAAATTTGGAAAAATATAAATTAGAAAATTTATAATTGAGAAATGATATCTAAAATTATATTATGTAATGTTAAATTAAGGATGAAACAATTTTTAAATTGAATCAGTAAATAAAATAATTAAATTTGGATCTTTGTAAATTATTAATTATTATAATTGTAGAGTCAAATTAGAATGGATCTCATACCCAAGTTACTGAATTATAAATACAAATAACAACACTTTAATAAACTATTGCAAAGTTCAAAAATGAATTATTATTAAATTCAGAATTAATAGAAAAATTATAAAAAGAAAATGGATAATTAAGAATAAATATCTAAAATTATATTGAAAATTCTAAAGACAAGGATGATTTAATATCAAAATTGGAATAAGAAATATAAGAATTAAATTAATAAGTGGATACATTGACTGAAGAAATTACAACAACATAGTCAGTTAAAACCTTTGAAGAAGAGGCTAAAATTTGGAAAAAAAAATTCAAAGAACTAAATGATGTTTATCATGCATGTTAAGAAAAACTAATGGTAAAAGAGGCAGAATATGAATCATTATAGAAATAATAAAGCTCATAAAGAATAGTGACTTAAACTACAGTTGTCTAATAAAATAGCTCTAAATAAATTAGAAATGTAATATTTAATAATAATTTTTTAAGTCTTCAGATTACTTTTAAAGCAATCTTACTTAAAATGATATAGAGAAAATACAAAATTATTAAAAACCCTGATAACCATTAAATGAAAAGTATAAAATAAATTATAAATTCTAATTTAATTCATTTATTATCATAAGATATTTTGTAGTTATTAAGAATTTACATAAACCAATAATTATAATTCTAGTAAATTAGAAATATGAATAAATATCAATTAATATGATAATATTTCTCTTCTATAATTCAAGACTACCATCTATTTTTCTTTAGTTATTTTATCAATTTGATTATTTTTATCATGAAATTGATTAATTTAAGATTATTTACATAATTACTCCATCACTCTGAACATAATCTAAATTTTAGATTTATTTAGTAGAATTTCAATCAGAATATGTATCTATTTCTTATTATTATTTCATAATAATATTCAATTAATATTTTCAAGCATATTTATAATAAAAATGGATATTGAAATCCTATTTTATTTATAAAATATTTTAATATTCAATTATAATAATAAATGAATCAAAATTAATATCCATTGAAATTTAAGAATGCTTAATTGCATCATAGAGATATTGATTCTTTAAATGCCAAATAATGGCTAACAGCTGAAGCCATATATTTTGGAACTCAATACTTAATTAAAGAAATACCAAATGGAATTTAAGTATTAGATCCTTCTATTGCTACATTTCTTATATTTGAAAATGATTTTGAAGATTTATTATCTGTTTAATAAGAATTAATAGGAAGAGAAAGCATTATTACAGCAATAAATGATTGTTAGAATCCTAATGGATCACATTGGGGAGTGTTGTTATTTAATTAATCTAAATTTTATCTCTTCGATTCAGGATCGAATTCAGATTTATAAGTTACAGTTTAATTTTGATATTTAGAATAGTGCTGAATTGATTGCATAAAAAATGTTAGCAATTATAAATAATGATGAGAGTTTGATGAACAAAGACATTTCAGTTATTAAATTTAATGGAGTACCAAAATAAACTAATTCTTATGATTGTGGAGTGTATTCGATTGCAATCATTCATAGATTAGTAGAATGTATAAATAAGAAATAGGAATGGAATTTTCAAAATATTACTCCTGATTATGTGACAAATATAAGATTAGAATTGAAAAATTCTATTTAATAAATGTTATAATGACCAGTTTACAAATCATATTTGATTCTCATCAAAAAATTGTCTAAGTCTTGATAATAAGTCTTCCTTCACTTTATTTGGAATAGTAGCTTATCCTCTAACATATAACATATCTGTTAATTCTTCAATTGTTATTTTTTCAAGTCCTTTTTATCTTATGACTTCTTTACAATAATCTTTTAGATCATCTCTCCATCTACATTCAATTAATTTTTATCTCAAATATTCTTCCAATCTAAATTCACTTAATTTTTTAATTACCTGGAATCTTCTCCTGTTTCTCTCAGTTTTTATGCTAATAAATTAGTTCTTTAATTGATAAAATCACCTGCCAATCTAGATTATTGATTCATTTGTAATTAATATTAATTTATAATAAAAATGAATATTGTTCTAAAAGGAGAATAACCATATTTAGAATAACAACGTAAATCAACTATCAGTCCAGAAACTGGAAAGTAGATATAAAATATACTACATCGAAGAATTAATTATTCATAGGCTGATTTGATTACTCCAATTGCAATCAAATAAAGTCATAAAAAATAAGCAATCAGTTAAGGATTACAATAATTACTTAAATCTAGTCCTTATTCTAAATTAGTATCATAAAAGTCATAGCAATAATTATAATATTAAGACAGTTTTTCTTAATAATATCTGAATGGTTATACTCCAACTTAACAATAATCTTAGTTATTGTTTAAACCTGATGTCAGAACACCTTCTACTACATCTAGTAGCATTAAACCAAGAATGAGAAATCAAATTAAGGATTCTTTATAAAAAAAATCATTTGATTCATGTAATGCAATGTCTTTTAGAGAAAAAGATAAGTAAACAATAACTTAACTTCAAAATATAATATAGAGAACATCTATATTATTATTATCTTATAAAGAATAATTAGAAAAAAATATTTTAGAAAAATAAGATTTGATAAAGTAAATTGAGAATTTAGAATAAAATAAGACAAAAAAATGATTAAAATTTATTATAAAAATATTTTTTTTTTCTATTTTTTATCAATTGTGCCTCTCTATTTACCTTTTAAAATTTTAAACTCAATTATTCTTAGTAATTTATATATTAAAAAAAAATAAAAATTATTAAGAATAAAATTTTATCTTAAAATTAGACTAAACTTTAAAAATCATTAAAAAAGCATTTAAGCTTGTATATAATAATATAGAAGTATATTAGTCATTCTTCTACCTCATAAGAAGTGAAAATTTATAAAGAATTTTCCAAAATTGTGTTGTCTTAGCGACGGATTTCAGCAAAATATTAGTTAATTTTGCTTTTGGCATTTTCTGGTTCTATTGCTTAAGTACAATCCTTTAAGATCTTTACCTTGTACCCTAATTTTATTGCATCAATGACTGTGAAGAGAACACAATAATCTAATGCCAATCCACCAACATAAATGGTATCCACATTTAAGGATTGAAGCTAATATAATTTAATTGAATAATACAATTTCATTTAAATTAGTTTAATCTTCTTTACATCCAAAGCCACTATAACTGTCATATTTAGAATTTGTTCCTTTAAGAACAATAATATCACTTTCCTCGATTTAGATATCTTTGTGTAATTCAGCTCCATATGTATTTTGAACACAATGAACTGGCCAAAGATTTTCAACTACTTCTTTTTTCAATTCATGTAAATTTGGATGGTTTATTTTGAAAGACACATGATTTTCAGGATGCCAATCTTTAGTAAAAATAACATGTTTGAAGTATTTTCTCACTTTATTTATTTTAGGAATGATTTCAGAAGATTTTTATACAGGAAGAGATCCTCCTTCGCAAAAATCATTTTAAACATCAACGATGATGAGCGCTGAATTTTCCATTTTCTGAATTTGTATAACAATTGAAAAATATTTATTATTATCAGAATTTCTTATTTCTATACTTATAAATATTAAAATAATACATATTAAATTTCATTAGATAAGCATCAGAATTAATAATAATCTGATATAAATATAGTCATAACAGAAAAAATAATATTTATGAATGAAATCAAAAAAGTTATCCTTTTTTCATATTAAATTTAATTATAAATTATAATTCTAGATTATGATAACTAAATATTTATTAGTTAGTTTTTTAGAATTCATTGTTAACTTATATTTCATTAATTGTTAAACAAAAAATTAGTGTTTATAATTGTTCTAAGATCAATTCTTTTTTATTATTATTATGATAATGGGCTATTTATTTTTATGGAATTCATACAACTAACCTCAAAGAAAATAATGAAAGAGTTAATTTCAATAAATTTGTTATTTAAATGCTTTATAATGTTTAAAAAAGTTGGATTATACTTTATTATTTAAGTTTAAATATTTGAAAAAGGGATCATACAAAAAATATAATTTAAACAAGCATTTTATTATATTAGGTATCTCAATTGATATCTTAAATAAATTATAATCATCTGAATTGGACATTGAATTTTAAAAATAATATAATATTTATATTATAATTATAATGTAAATTCCAAATTACGATAGAGATTCAGTCTGTTCTTTTTTTAAAAAGCTAACAGGAGATATTTTATTTTATTTGGATGAAATGAAATCAGATTTTGCTAAAAATCCTCCATAAACCAATATTAAAGATAGAGTACTTGTAATTATTGTTTCTACATTAGTTATGGAAAGATAAATATTAATAATCACTTAATCAATGCATTATGACTTATATTATGAAAACAGAATAGGTTGATGTTTCATAATTTTAATTTAAAGAATTTTTAGATAAAGTGACTGATGAATATTAAAATGATTAAGAATTTATGGATTTATTAAAGTAGTGTAATTAAAGTATAGAAAATCTTAAAGACTTCATAAGAACTAATTTAGCTAAAGATCCATCTATATATGTAATAAAAGATATTTGATTTTTATATTTATTAATGATTGATAACATAAATCATACAATTAAGTAAAAAAAGAAAGAAATATTTAATAGATTTTATATTTTATAATTTATTAACCATTATGAAAGTCACAATGATTCTAATGCACTTTTTGCTTAGTATTTGACTTCTGCATCTTAATCATCACTAAGAGTTTATAGAATTTTTTTCATAGGATCAGCAATATTACCTCCCTTTTCCTTGGCCAATTGTATAGATGTTTTACAAACGTTGCTTCTAATATTAGCAACTGAATCTTTGGCCATTGATTATAAAATAGGGACTATAGTTTTTATAATGTATTCATTGTTTAATTAAGAAGTAATTTGCTATAATAAATACAATATTATACATTGATTGTGAATAAAACAGTTAATCGATGAAGATAGTTTTAAATTGATTAAAATGCCCAAATTTTTGTTAATAAATTTTTATCTGCCCAAGCTAGTCCAAGAATAGATATCAATTAGGCTGTTTATTATATAGCTGTTTATCTAACCGAGAAGACTTTATCACCCATCCAATCTAATAATAATTTCAGAACTTTGTCAGATAAAAATTCTGGGCCTATAGCTCTTGCAAAGAAACTCAAAACTTCTATTGTTGAAGCTCTTATTCTCCAATTCTTATCTTATGCTAATTCTGTCAAAGCAGGAATAACACTTTGAGATAAAGAATCAACACCCAAGACATTTGTGATAAGACTTAACTTTTTAAAGAGTGTTATTCTGACTTCTGAATCTTAGTCTTTGAGTAAAGTCAAAAAGATTGGTAAGATTTATTCACTTGTATTTTTCTTACCAATAATTGGACATAATGCCAAGACTGAAGAAGCTAAAGCATCTATTAGATTTATTATTTTTATAAATTTACTTCTAACAAATGCATTAGTGTCAGACTATATTGTTTTTAAGAGAGGTATGAGTTTATTTAATATATCATCTGGATCCATTAAAGTACTTACTCTTTCAATTTTTAATGCTGCAATAGATTTCATTTCAGGTTCAGAATCTTATAAGAACTTGAGATGATAATTTTAAAAATTCTTTCTGTATCCTTCTTTAGTCACAGCTTCACCTATCTTTTTGAATAATAAATAGACTTACTTCAGCCAATTTATCACAAAAATAATATCTTACTCTCCATGATTGATCTTCAGCTAATTATTTAAACATATTAAGAACAAAGTTTTGTTATTTTTAGAAGAAAGGAGTTTTGCTTGTTTGTATTAATGCATCTACTATGTACATTCTAATAAAGTCTTATTCATCTTTTATAAAGGAATTTAATATATTTTAAATGAATGTTTCATTTACTAATGGAAAATGTTTAACCAAATCCTAAATTTTGAAAAATTAATACTTAAAAATAAATAGATGCAAATTTTCTAACTTAATGAATTTGATCTTAAGACATTTTGAGTATGATATTAATTAATTCATTCTAATTATTCTATGAAACTTAATTAAAGATTGCTGGAATTAAAATTGCTACTGCATTCTTAGCCATGTAATAATCGCTATCATTTAATCTCTTTATTATTCCTATTGATAATTCTTCTACTTTCTTTTAGTCTGGTAGTTATGTTAGACATTTTTTAATTTGATTGGCAGCCTTTATTAATAATTATTTTACTTTTTCTCTTACTGAAGCATCTTCTACTCTACATAATGCTTCAAATGTAGGCAATAGAACTTATGCTTAACCTCCTACTAACTCTACAAAATTTCTTGATAGTGAATCTACTAATTCGATCAATACTTCATCATCATCATCAAGCAATTCTAAATTAGATATTTGGAATACCTTAAATGAATGGAATGAGTTCATTTTTTGTTCTATCTGGACCAATTGTACTAGCAATCAAATCTAAATGTTTGACTGAATGAATCCTTTTTCTTATGTCATCACTTTTTAGTTCATCAATAATCAAATTTATTGGCATTCCCGTAGTATTTTCGATTTTGGGCATTTTTTAATTAATTTATTAAATACATTATTTTTTCTTTAGATTTTTATTTTAAATATTAACCGTTGATATGTAATAAGGCTAAGTCAAAGTTATTGGTAATTACAGCTACAATCTAAAACATTGTTTAGGGGAAGGTGCTTATGGTAAAGTATACTAGGGACTTGATACCACAACTAATTTAAAGGTGGCTATAAAAAAACTAGATTTACGTAATTTTGAAAGAGATAATTATCTTAAACAATCAATCATATAAGAAATTGAAATTCTCAAGAAATTTAATCATAAAAATATAGTCAAATTTATTGATTTGATTTCAACACAAAGAAGTCTTTACATTATAACAGAATTTTGTAAAGATGGAGATCTAAGAGAAATTATGAGTAGAAAAAAATATAATGAATAAGATGCTTGGAAAATCATGAAATAAATCATATAAGGATTTCGTGAACTTGTATCTAATGCTATAATACATAGAGATTTAAAACCAGCAAATATTCTTAGTCATGAAGGAGTATTTAAAATTGCTGATTTTGGATTTGCTAAATATGTTGATAATTTTAGTAATCAATTACTAAGATCATGTGTAGGATCTCCATTATATATGGCTCCATAAATTTTAGCAAGAAAACCTTATTCTACTAAATGTGATATTTGGTCTCTCGGTGTCATATTTTATGAAATGGTATTTGCTGATGTTCCTTGGAAAGGAAGAGATGAAAGAGATTTATTAAAGAATATTTTAAGTGTTCCTGTTTCAATCAAAAAAGGTTTTCTAACTACTAAATGTGAAGAATTCTTGAGAAAAACATTAACTATAGAAGAAAATGATAGAATATCATGGGAAAAAGTATTTGAAATGTTTGAAGTTGTGAATCTTCCATCTGATCAGAGAATATAAACTTCTCCTAATTTAAATATTAGAGTAAATAATCATTAGAGTTTACCAAATAATGAAAAAGAAAGAAAGAAATCTATATTTTAAGGTCCATCATAATCACCTATGCATTAAGCATCTGCTCCTGTTTAACCTATTTCAATCTAACCTTAAACTCCTTCTATTAAGAGTTTAAGAAATGAAATTATATTTAGGAATTTTGTATTAACAACTGAATTATTCCCAAGATATACATCTAATAAAAATAGTATAATTGAAAAACTTATGATTTGTTTGAGTAAAACTAATATGGCAATGCAAAATAGTTTATATGCTTTAGCTAATCAAATAATGGTTCCAGCAATAAAAAAAGATTAAGATTAATATATTTAATTTCATTCTGATTTAATTGAAACATTATCAAGAAATGGGTAATTGTAGCATTGTGATAGAGAACTGGATATAAATTCAAAGGATTAGAATTGTACTGATAATGAATGTGATAAGTTAAATCTAACTTTAAATACATTAATTAAATAATTATGGTACTAATTAATAAATTATTTAAAGTTAAGAAATGATTGAGGAACATAAGAGAACTCCTTCTAGACCTATTATGTTATTATTAGACAACCTAGTAGATATTATTATAATTCATAAAAAAGTTTAAAGATGTGTTGAGATAGATTATGATTAATTAAATGCTGAGAAGGCTGAAGAGGATGACCCAAGAAAGATTATGGATACTGTTATAGAAAAGCTTAGACAAGCTTGATTTATTTTTCAATATTTTTTCTACCGATAATCATTGTTGTTAATGTAACTTATTACTTAAACTTAATAATTAAATATAATTATATTTATTAATGATAATCAAAAATTTCTAAAATTTAATAATATATCACAATTTTCAAATTATTATTAATTATGTAATTGTTGTTATGAGAAACCAATTGATGATTCAAATTCATAAAACTAATGTTTAAAAGATACTATTATTATTCATTTGATATGACTATTACTTCTTACCTTCTAAGTAAGAAATAATGTCACTCAAGATCTAACTTTATTTACTATTATTATTAATATAATAAATCCTAAATGGGCAGCAAATGTTCATAGAATTGCTAAGCATCAGAAAGAAGTACAATGAACAAATAAGATTCATTTTATGAGAATATTCAAATTGTCAAACCTTAAATAGATAGTATGATTGGAGCAAGTTAATTGACATAAATGGAAATTCCTAATGCTCAATTAAGATCACCTACTAAACCCCATATATCTAAATACAATGAAATTAAATCTTTAGTTAGAGTTCCTTCAGAAGAAAGTTTATTGTAAAAAGAATTATGTTTAATCAAAGAAAACAAACAATAAAACCAATCTAAGTCTTAAAAAATAATCCAACCCAAATAATAGATTAATTTACAATATTAAAAATTAAGAAAACATTAATAAAACTAATAATAAAGTCCTAAATTCATACAATCTTCTACAAAAAAAAAGTAATAAGAAAAGAGTCATTCCCATTCTCCTCTTTAAAAACAATGTGCTACTTTAGATAAACTAAAGAAAAAAAGAGAATCTTTAAATTATATAAATAGACAGAAAGACAAAATAACACCAAAAAGAAAATATTCAGATTTACCTGAGAAAAAAGATAATGTTTAGTAAGTTAGAAGAAAAATAAGTGATATATGTGATGATCATGCTTACATAATAGGTTTAGAGAGTCCTACTAAATTTAGATCATTAACTCCAAATTCCATTTTAAAAAGAAAAGAATCAGAAATTGACACTAATTCTCCTCAAAAAAAGTAAGTAAGATTCAAAGATTAAAGAGTAAAAAATTTAATTTGTACCTGATTTGATATATTTATATATATTAATTCATATATTATTAATTATAGAAGTTTATTAGTTTATCAATAGAAATTACATTTAAATCATTATCATAATTATTTTCTAAATTCAATAACCTTCATTCATTATAACATTTAGACTAAAATAAATGTAAAACACAATCCAAGATAATTAAATAAGTTTTAAAATTTACTTATATAATTAATGTTGTTTTAGACTTTCTATGATTGTCCTTATGATACAGTTTTTTCATATTCAAATTTGAAGTTTCTTTTAAATATTAATATAGCAGACTTATATTGATTTTTAAGCAGAATTATTATCAAATCATTAATTTTCATTTACAATAATGGTATTTTTAACATCAAATTATAAAATTAATTGATAGTTAGGTTGATTAAAATTCAAATAAAAGTCATCTATCTTGATCATCAATTATTATCCATCATATGTAAATAGAGAACTACTCTTTATTTATCATTTTCATTTAAAGAGTCGAAGAGTCAAATAATGGAATGGTTTTTTTACGTCTTTTAATCAGCAATTACATTTATCATTCAAATATAGAAAAACTTTAGTTTTTTTTATTAAGAAAGTTTTTCAATATATAATTTGGAAGAATAAATTATGAATAAACTTTAATATTTCTAAATCTATCAGAATGAAAATAAGAAAAAATCCATTTCTATAAAATTAAATCCTATTCTGAAAAACTATAATTTTACAATTAAACCAAGTTTTTTTGTAAATGTATTGTCATGTAAGCTATAATTCCAGGCATTTGAGACACCATAAATCCAAACTTATTAATATCTATTTTATTTTATAATAGATATCAGCAAATCAGATTGTTTATTTAGAATAAGAATTTTCTGTAGATTTAAGGAATCAAATCTTAAAATCCACCTATTTTTAATTCAATTATTAGCGATTGTACTACAAATTAAAGAAATAATAATATCTATTATAATTAAATTATTTTAATTTTTTGGACAAATTTTGAATAAGTAATGTAGGATAAAAGTGATAATCCATATAAATAAGCTGGTTTTATGATCAAAAAAATTAATTAGAAGAAAATTATTTGAATTAAACCTATAGCACAATATTATTAAATATTGAATAAATTATTCATTTTTTATAATACAAATAAGTAGAAAATAGATATCCAAATTCCTCCAAGTATTCATTGAATTAAATTCAAATTGTTAAATTAAAGGATTTTTCAATCATTTCCGTATATAATTATATAATAATAATAAATAAATTAGAAGATAATCAATGATTATAGAAAAATGTTAAAATACGATAATTTAATATATGATATGATTATTCTAAACAAATCATTTTCTAAGGGCTTAGAAAATCTTCAATTTTTCCAATGGACCGTGTTATCTCAATTTTTGAACGTGAACACCATAGTATTATAATTCATCCTAAAATATTAATTTATGGTAATACATTAGCCTTATATTTGAGATAGTCAGATCTGAAATAGTTAGTGAAACCCCATTTGGCTGAGACAACAATCTTTTATCTTCCTGGGAACTTATTCTTTCCTCTTCTCAATGCTTCCATAGCATGATTGATTGAAGCATCTTTGCATCTCAAAGAGTAGAGAATGCTACCAATCTTTACTCTGGCACATAAACCATTTGGTTTACCAAAGGCTCCTCTCATACCAGTTTAAAGTCTATCTGCACCAGCACATGAAAGCATTTTGTTGATTCTGAGTACGTGCCATGGATGAACTCTGCATCTAAGATGAAATGCATCTTTTCCGACTTTCTTAATCATGTATTTATTGATGGCAACTCTGCATGCTTCTAAGGCTTCTGATGAAATTTATTCCTTTTCATCTGAAACAATGTGAATGACAGCCTAATTCATATTAATTATTAAGTACTGGGAATTCTTCAACATTAGCCTTCTTTTTTCCTACATCATAGATCTTAATTTTAGCATCTGGAACACCTCTGTTATATCTGGATTTGGGGAATGGTTTACCATTACTCACTCTATAACATCTTGCTGGTCTTCTACCCATTTTTTATTTAAATAAAATATAAAAGATTAAAAAATTTTTGAATTCATTCAATCACTCTCTCATACCTATATTATCATTCATTTTATAACTATTAATTTTGAATATCAATCTAATATACCTTTAAACTCATTGAATGAAAGTGGTTTTGAAAACACAGATACTTAATTTTCATTTAATTTTTCTAAAAGATATTAATAAGATATATTTTTTTTATTTATTTAACAATTATATGATTATTTTCTTATAAAATAATTCTGTTTATTTTTATTGTAACTCATGAATGATAGAAATTTGAGAAATCCTGAAGGTTGAAAAAATTACTTATTAATCAATTATTTAATCTATATTATTTAATATATTGTAGAATTAATGTATATAAAAATTATTTTATTTAGGTTGGAAATTATGCTTACTTTAATCTTAATAAAAATATGTTAATTTTGTTTATTTATGATAGATAAAAATAATAATATTAATAGTTATCAATAAATAAATTATATTACTATTTTATAAATAATTAAGGCATTATTATGTTTATCAATTGATTGCACTTAATTTAAAATGTTAAATTAATACTTAAATTAAATAAATAATTATTAATTGATTTCTTTTTATAGCAGACTCTCTTAATGTTAATCTCTATTTTTATAGAATTAACATATTTATTTGATAATTTTAGTTATTAATTCAAAACATTTATTAATTGATAAAATATTTACTTTAAACTAAAAATTTAGTCGATATGATTTTATTCAAATTAATTTAAAAAATCTTGAATTGATTTAATTAATGAACTCTCATTAAAATGGTAATTAATTAATATCAAAAATATGTTTTAAAATTCCACTTATTTGCCTTAATATCTTTATTCTTAAGATCCTCATAGATGTAAATATGGGTTATTATATAAGAAACACAAAGTATTATAAGAAAAGGTGGAATTGAAAAAAGAAAAATTATTGATCATTATTCATATGCTATTGACTAAGAAATAGGTAAAGGATTTAGTAGTAGAGTGTATAAAGGAAGAGATGAAAGAACTTTAGAGAATGTTGCTGTTAAAGTATGAAAATATTGTTGTTTAGGTAATTGACATGAAGAAGTTGAAGCAATCAATACATAAACAACTATTGAAAAATGAAATCAATGCTTTGAAATCATTCAATCATTAGAGCATTCTCAAACTTATTGATGTATGTTAAACATCAAATAACACTTATATAATCACAGAATTTTGTGATTCGGTATAATCATAATTTATGAAGGGAGATCTAGATAAATACTTAAGAAAAAATTTAAAATTAAAGGAACCAGAAGCTATTAGAATTTTATAAGCATTAGTTAATGCAATAAATGAAATAAACTTAAAAGGATTTATTCATAGAGATATTAAACCAGCTAATATTCTTTTAAAAGGAAATGAACCAAAATTAGCAGATTTTGGATTTGCAATTCCTATCTGGTAAGCAAGAATTTAGTAAAGAAACATCAATGTGGGTACTCCCCTATATATGTCACCATAAGCATTAAAACATTAAGATTATTCTGAAAAAGGTGATGTATGGGCTGTAGGAATAGTATATTTTGAGATGTTATTTGGTAAAACCTTATTAAATTTAAATTAGGTAGAACACCTTTTAATGCTTAATCAGAAGCAGCTCTATTATCTAATATTCTTAATAAATAATTAATTATACCTTAAACCCCATCTGTTTCTGAATTATCAAAAGATTTTATTAAAAAATGCTTATAAATTAATGATCATGAAAGATTTAATGTTAAAGATATGTATGAACATTAAATTATTTAATCAAAACATTTTTATTGTTTTTCATAAGATGATTGTTTATCACAATTAAAGAAAATCAATTTACTTATTAATAATTCTTAAGTAAAGAAAAGTAAAAGAAGTTTAACTTAAAATTTAAATAGAAATTATAATTAAGATTAAGGCAATCTTGAAAATGATTTAGATGAAGGAAATAAAAAGTTTTTTGTTTAATAAGAGATGCCCTAAAGATCAACTAGTTAATAATAGATATAATTACAACAATAAAACATTAAACATCCTTTAAATATTTAAGCTGAAAATACTAATAATATTGTTGTTAAATAAATCCTTTAATAGAATGATGGATTTAAAACTAATAATCAAATTCTTGTATTTTAGATAAACTATTGTCGATATTTATTTAAGTTTTCCTAATATTTAGTCAATTCTAAATTTTTTACAATAGAAGTTAGAGATAAGATATTATTTGTCTTAGGAAAATGTATAGCCATAAAAATCAGTCAATTATCTAAAATTTTGGATAAAGAAAATAGAGTAGAGAATTTCAATTAACTTTATGATTATGATAACTACAAAAAAAGTGAATCATTTATTGGAATATGTTAGGCAATTTCTGAATATTAAATAAAATATATGAAGCATTTCTAGAAAATCTTGAGATTAGCTTTAAAAAATAGTAAATTAAATACTTATAATAAGATTTTTAGAAGGATCAGATTATAGGTTCTTTTTGTAATGATAGTTTATATGAGAATAATACTGTTTATGAAATAGCCTTGCATTATTTAAATTTGAGTCTAAATAAGTTAGGACTAAATTTAACTTAAGCAACAATAGAAAGATCTTCAGATGAGACGACAAATACTGAAGTAAATATACATTAGTTTTAGTCATAATAATTATTGTTCATGTTAGAAGGATTAAAAAATTGTAAGGAGTTAATTATGATGATTTGGAAATGTTAATATGATATTTTTACATTCTAAAAGGGCTTTTAAATTGATAGGATAATAGCATAAATACCAAGGCAAGTTAATCATCATTAATCTGAAAATATAATGAAAAATGGTGCTTGATTTTATTATTATTTGTATCATATTGCCTTGTAATTTTTAATCTTTATTTTTATATGTTAATTATCTGCTTACTTTTATAAATGTTATAAATTTTAGTAATATTTTACCTTTAACATTTAATACTATCCTTAAAAATATTAATTTTTTAATATTTGTATAAAATTTATAATGAATTTTAGATAAATTAATGATAAGAATGATATAATTCATCTAATTTTCTTTCGATAAAATATGACTATTTTAAGGATATTGATTAACAAATATATAGAATTATTAAACATGGTTCTTCCATATATATATCTTAATTATATCAAGAATCAAGTCTATCTTGTAAGTAAAATAATATATTCATTATTTGAAGATTGATGTTTAACAGTTTTTCTATCTAAACAACAATTTATCAAGTATTAAAAACAACTTATGATTAAGAGTAATTTAAAAGTTGGGCAATAATGGTTATTTGTCCATTTATTATTTTTAATGTACTTTTAATAAATTATTAATCACTTCTTCTTTCTTTCAACTCCGAGTGTTTATCCTCCTCTACCAGTTGTTTTGGTGTGTTGTCCTCTAACTCTTAATCCCCAATGATGTCTCAAACCACGATTACACCTTAATTTAATTTAATTGAAATACTTGATTTTCTTCATTCTTTCTAAATCTTCTCTTAATTTAGTTTCCAATTCATTTGTTGTGACTTAATAATTTTTGCCATCTTTGAAATCTCTTTATCTATTCAAAAACCATCTTGGAATGTTATAAGCTTCTGGTGATTTGATGACTTCTGTGATTTTGTGAGCTTCATCATCAGTCAATTCACCAGCTCTCTTTGTAAGATCAAGACGGAGGACCTATCTATTATATGTTTAATTACCTTGCAAATTTAGATAGCAAATCTTCTTCCAATACCCTTGATACTTCTAATACCATAAGCAAGTCTTTATTTTCCTTCAACGTTTGTATTCAATATACGAATAATGTGTCTGAATGAATCAGCCTTTTCCAATACCAAAGACATTTATTTGTATAAAAGATTTAATTTAATTTAAAATTTTAATGGCTGCTCGATTGTGTGCAAATATTGCATGCCAGAAACTTATTGATTGATAATTTTATTTTATATAAACAACCATCATATAAATTACTCATAATTGGTTCTTATTTATCATAATCATAAATCCAAATGAATTATAGTATAAATCTAAAACTAAAATCATATAAGATTATAAGTTTTGAATTGTTTTGTTTTTCATTTAGAAAATATAATGAAATAAATGTAACTAAATTAAAGTTCTTTTTTTAATTATTTTATAGAGGTAATTGAGAAATGAATTAGAAAAATGATACAATTTTATAAATAGATAATTATTAAAATGCATTTTTAAATATGATATTCACTTACCTCCAAACTTAACCTTTTATAAAAGATAATCACATAAAGCTATTGGCATTCTATTTTTGACTTCTTCCAAAGTAACCCATCTTTCTATACCTTCATCATGTATATATATCCAAAATTCTATTTTTCCATCATTTTTTCTTAAAGATTTTACATAACCCTTTTCTGAACTTCTCTCTTTATGGGGAGTCGGTTTTGGTTTTTCAATATCCATTCTGTATTTTAATTGTTCTTCAATAATTTTTGTTGTTTTTGTATTAATCTTTTCAATGGACTTAACATTCTTTTTTTAATGTTCATTCAATTCCCATTAATTGACTATTTGAAGCATTTCTGGTGTAAGTTCAACCATTGGTTCATAAGTAATCGAACCTGTATTCCATTTTATTTTATATTCTATTCGTTCCTTTACTTTTTTTTTTAAAACCAAAACAGGATGTTTAATTTGCATAAATTAATTAATAACAGATATATATATAGATTATATATATAAATTATATATAACAGACAAAAAATAATAGATAAATGTATAAAGACTTAAATTACGCAATTGAAATAATGGAGATAGAGAAATTAAAATTGCATGAATAAATTGATTATTTATAAGAACATATATAATAATTGACCAATGAATATAGTGATAAGATATTAGAAAAAGATGAAGAATTAGTTACAGCATTTATAAAAATGCAATAAGTAGAAAGACTTAATAATGAATTGATTTAAAAATTATAATCAACGAAAAAAAATGAAGAATAGCTTAATAATGCAAATTATAATTTTATCACTTTACAAAAAAAATTAGATCATCAAATTTAGGAAAATCAAAAACTTGAATAAAAAGTTAAATTACTAACTGAATAAAGTATGTAATTTCAATAAAAATGGTAAAGAGTTTCAATGTAATTAAAATAATAAACAACTCAAAAAATAAGTGCTAGAACAACAGAATAATAATTAAGTCTGAAATAAGAAGAATGTTAATAACTTAAAGAGAAATTAGTTCAATATTAATTAGAATTAACTATTATTAAATAGAGTGATTAAGAGTATAAACAATCTATTCATTAAAAAATGTAAGCACTTTATTAAGAATTAAGAGATACTTAATAAAAATTATAATAATATTAATATATTTCTTAGTAACATAAATAAGAATGTTAATAATGTGAGTATTTAAGGAATGAAAATGAATAATTGAAATAAATGATCAATTAAGATTAAATCTCACAAGAATAAAATAGAATTAATAGTCAGATTGTATTTTATTTAATATTATCAATAGAATTCACATTAATAGTAATAAATGAAAGAATACTAAAATAGAGTTATGGAATTGGAGTATGAAAATTAAAATTTAAAATAATAGATCTAATTACCTGAATCAATAAGTAATCTAAAAAGTAATGATTGTCTCAACATTAAATCTATAACTAATCATCCTTTATACATTAAGATGATAAAATTGATTGACTAATTGACTAATCAAACATAATAAGAATTATTTAGAAAATCATTTCATGAATTAGGATAAGAAATAGAATAAAGAGAAAACAAAGAATAATAATTATAGGAATGTAGAACTATGTATGATAGATTATTAATTAAATATTATGCATTACAAAAGAGTATCAATAAAATTGAAGAGAATTCTAATAATAATAATAATAATTACTATGCAACTTAATAAATTACGTCATCAAAATAATAAACATAATAAAAGAAGACAAATTAGTTGGATTCCTTTTTATAAGAATAGGAGACAACTAAATAAATGAAATAATCTATATTTTCTAATACACCAAAATAGAGAGTCAATAACAAACTAAATTTAAGTTTAGATAGTTGTTAATTTAAAAAATGATATTTTTTTATAAATTATATATTCATATTGTTTATTTTTTCCAAAATATTTAACGAATAATTATTAAAATTATATATGCAATATTGTTAAATTCACAATCCTCAATTCTAATAAACTTAATATCAATAAACATTGTAAGATTAATAACTTTTACCTTAACATATCATCCTTATAAATAAATATAAAAATAAGAAAAAAGCATATAAAGGTATTATAATATATTATGATTATAGAATCTTTAAATGATTTAAGAAATTAGATAAAAAATAATTTAGATAAATAATTAAATTAAGAGCAAGAGTTAACTCAATTAAAAACTTAATATTGTTTAGAAAAAGAGTAATGGTAATAAGAAAAGAAAATCTTAAATTCAATGTTACCATAAAAAGATTTTAATTATAATGGATTACAAAAGGAAAAGAAATCTTATAAATAAAAGAAATAAGAACTTAAAAATTAATTATAATAATATTAAAAGTAATGTGAATTTTAAGATGGCCAATTATAATAAATTTTACTTGAAAATTCAAAATTAAAAGCAATATTAAATGGAAGAGATTAAGAATGTCTAGCTTTATAATAAGAAGTTGAATACTATTAAAAGAGATTAATTTAATTGTAAAGATAGTGATGATAAGAATATTTAATTGTATAACATCATTTTTGTTATTTATTTTGGAAAAATCTTTATAATTTTTCTTCAATTTCCTTATCCAACATTAAATTATTTTTTATTTGAGTAATTTCTACCATTTAAGATTATGCTTAATGTTTATTATCATCCTCTATTTCTGTTTCTAATCTTATATCATCAATTAATTAAACATTATCAGTAAATATAATCATATCATCTGACTATTCTCTTCTAATCCATGGAGCTTCAGGTTTATTTTCAACAGACAAAGGCTAAAAAAATTGAATATTAATAAATTACTCCAATATTTTAAATTAATTATTTATCAAATACAATTGATAATGATGGAGGAGATAACTTTGGTAAACTAAATGATAATCTAATCTTAAATCCATCAACAAATATAATAGGAACTTAGAAACAAATTATATTTTCTTTAGGTTCATCATATAAACAAATCACTCTTTAATAATCAATAGGTTGTTAATCCTTTAATAAAATTTATTCAATATGCATTAAAAGAATTTATAAACCTTCTTATTTTGCTTCATTTATATTTTCAATCAATTATTTACATTTCTCTTTTGCTTTTTTAAATTATTTTAAAATTATTAAGCAAATTAATTCATTAAATTTTATTTCTAAAATTTCTAATAGATCTGCATCTTCCTCATCTTCAGTAAGTTCAAAATAATCTTCATCACTAAATAAATCACTTTAACTTTCTCTTTATCTTAATCGTTTTTCTGTTATTGAAAGTTCCTTTTAACTTTTTGCCATTTAGAAATCTTTCAATGCCTCTTCATATTTCTCTAAATGAAATAAGAATACTCCTCGGAATATAAAAACATGGAATTACTAAAATAATCTACCTTTTCCTCTAACTAGTTATGTTAGACTATTTACAGCTCTATTTAAATTATTTTTTAATTCATGTTATTCACTTTCACTATCTTCATTAAAATAAATTTATTAATCATCTTTAAAGACTAATCTCAATGCTTATAAAATATCCTTATCAAATTCAGCTGTTTAATCTTTAGTCAATTTATGAAGTCTATTAACATCTTCCTAACAAAGACGCAAATCACTTAAAACCATATAACATTCTGATCTTAATTGTATTAATTTAGGATTATTTTTGAAATCTTTATTATTAGAATAGGCTTTGATTGCATCCTCTATAGCAGCATTAGCAAATAAAAAATTACCAGCCCATACATGCATTCTTGGATCATCTTATAATATATGTATACATTATTGTAAATCTTGAAATGCAGAATTAGAATCTCCACTTAAAAAATGACATTTAGCTCTATTTAAATAAGCATCAGCAAATGTTTCATCTAATGTTAAACAAATGCTAAAATCATTTAAAGAATGATGATATTATTTAAGAATTCCATATACCATTCCTCTAAAATAAAAATATTTAGCAACATTATCTTCTGATTTTTGAATAGCAGATTCAATATCTGCCAAAGCTTCATTACTTTATCCTAAAAAACATTTCACTATAGATCTAACATAATATACATTTGCATTTTAATCATTTAAACTTTATGCTTTATCTAATAATTCTAATCCCTTAATTATATCTTTATATTAATCACTTTTCTTTTTAAAGGCTTAATTTATTAATGTTACTCCTTAATAAAAAGAAGGTTCCATTTTTTTTTAGAAAATCTTTTAGGCTTTTTAAAAGAATTCCATACCAGAATTGAATTATCCAGTTTAAATTTTTAAGATTCCTTCACATAAGAATTTATTATAATGAACACTAGATTCAGCTGGTTGAATTTCTAATAAATATTTATAATCCTCCAAAGCCTTTTAATGTTTAGACAAACAAAAGTGACCATAAGCTCTATAAGCATAATATAAAGGTTTAAGAAAATCATTTAATTAATGATGATTTTAAATCTCTTGAAAATTGTTTAAACTCTCTTAAAATTTTCTCTTCATCAAATATATGACAGCCTATAATAATTAATAAATAAATTACTTCAGTAAATAATCTAAATTTTTCTAAGTAACTTTTTTCAGTATCTAAAAGTGCTGATCTATTTAATGTATGAAAAGCAGCATAAAAATCTCTTTATTCAATCTTCATTTTTGCAATTTCATATAATGATTTAGTGACAGCTTTTTTAGAATTATTATGTTTGATAGCTTATTCAAAACATAATAAAGCTTCAGTAGGATTCTCTAAAATATATATAATAAATACTTATTTTTAATCTACAAAGTCCTTTAAAATAGTAAGCTTCAGAATTAGTTGGTTCAGTTTCTAAAAGTTTACTTAAATCTTTTGCACATTCATCATATTATTAGCTTTCATAAAGAGTAATTGCTTTTTTCAATAAAGCAGCATTACCAACAGCTTATTCACAATTTATAGCTTTTTAATAACATTTAATAGCTTCTTTATATTAATTTTATATCCTTAAACAATCAGCTTTTCCCAAATATCCTAATCCTTTTTGAGGACTTAATTGAATTGCCATATTAAAATCAGATTCTGCTTTTTCAATTTAATTTAACTTTGTAAACAGTTTACCTCTATAAATAAAGGCATCATAATATCTAGGAAACATTAATATGACTTTGTTTAGAATAGCAATTGCTTAATCCAATTCATTCATTTTTTTATGGCATATAGCTAATAATAAATAAATATTCTTTCTATGTGTAGCATCTTATTAAATAACATATTAAAATTCTGTTATTGCTTTTGGATATAGTTATTTACCAAGATAACCAATACCTAAAAAGTAATGTCCTTCTAATAATCTGGTATCATTTTCTAAACATTTTTTTAATTATCTAAAATTATATAGGTAGAATACTCAATAGCTTCTTCAATTTGCTTTTCTCTTAATAATTATTTGCCTTTTTCTAAGAATTTAATAGCTCTAGGATTATAATCATCTAAAGGTTTAGTTGTATCACTCTAAAATCCACTATGATCTTAAAGACCTTTGATTAAGATGTTCTCAAAACTCAAATCAACTGTCTACTATCCCTCCATACTGTTATTTATTTTTGATTACTTTTTTTGCATTGTTTAAGATAGTTTTTGCTTATTTGGAAAGTACTAATTCTATATTTAATTATTAATTGAACTTTATCTAGGTTATTTCTTCCTATCATTATAATATAGATGTACATATCTTTACAAAAACTTTCATTACGCTTTGGATTATTAAACAATATATTAAAGAGTTATTTTTGAGCTTTCTTTTCTTGACTAAAGTTTGAATTCTACTTTTTTTTGTGATTTTATTCTAAGCTTTCTCCACTTGATATATTAAATGAATGTTATCTAGGTGGATAAGGTTGTGATTATTTTTTATAATGTGGAGTTGGATTTTCAGAAACAAAGTGTTCAATATGCGACTTTGTAGGAGAGAACGTTTATTTTGGAAAGAACGATGCCACTTAATTCTTGACTGTTTGAGGAGGTTTGCTTGACCTATATTACATAAATTTTGAATTTTTAATATATTCTTATAAGTATATTATTAATTTATTAACTGATAATGATTTTTAGTGGATCACTAAGAACTACAACACCTGAATAAAAGTCATAGATACGAACAAAAAAACACTTCGATTTAAAGCATGATTTAGATGATCAATTATTATCTCTTAAATATTTGAACAATTAGAAAATCATTTAATGCATTAAAACAAAAAAACACATTTAACCAATAATCACAGATTAAAATGTTAACATTAGTAAATTAAGAAGATCTATATCTCCTTTATAAAATAGTTAACTAGATAGAAGTTTAGTACCTAAAATTGATACTTCACCTAAAACACCACAAAAATCTAGACTTTATGCTAATTTATTCAATAATACTTGTTCGTTTGAAAACATTTGTTTGACATAATGCAACCATTGTAAATCAAATAATAAAGAGAATTTGCGTATATAAACATCTCCTATTAAGATGACTTAATCCATTTTTAAAATAGAACCTCAAACTTGTATAACAAGTAGAGGTAACTATTTTAAAAAATGAAATATATATATATATACTTAAATCGTTAATATTATTTATTATAATATTTTCGTTACTAAAGATAGTAAATAAAAATAATAATTATTTACATAAATATATGAATTAATTATAATTTTTAGATACAAATTAAATCTCTTTGATAGAATAATGATAAAATAATATTTGATAATAAATTAACATGAATTTAATAATCAATAAAATTTTATTCCTTAATTTTTTATCAATTTATTGAAATACTCTTAATTACAGGATGACTGACGCTCTAAAGATTTATTATTTTAGACTATAGATAATCGATTAACACTTGGTTAATTTCTTTTAAATTTGATTAATTTTTTAAAATCTGCATTTTTTTGTAAGATTGCAGTCATCCTAAAACTTTTTGAAACTCTATTAAGTAAACTTAATAATATAGTCAATGTTTCATCTTCACTTAATAATTCAGGATCAAATGTTTTATTTTTATAAGATTATGAATCTGATTAAAATGTTTCATTCTTTGGTGAAAATAAAGTGAATGTGGCTCTTGTTTTATTAATTTCAGATTCAAGATTTTATATTTTGGATTTTAATTCAGTAATAGATTCAGACTCTTTTTAATGACATAGTTTATTGAATTTTTTTTTATATTCATTTTCAAGTGATATATTTTCTATAATCTATTGTTATTGAACATTAATTGTATGCAACTATTAAATAGTTTAAGCATTCATTTATAATTAGATATTCTTTTCTTAAATTTCATTTGTTAAATGATTAGTCTGTTTATTTAATAATGCTATTTGATTTATTTAAGATTCTATTTCCCTTCTTTAATAATCAACTTATTATTATAACTAGGAAATTTAATCAAGTAGATTCTTTTATTAAGTATGCTTATTAATCTTTTCTTTATTAAACATTTCCTGAGGATCATATTAATTGAAAGCATTCAAGTATAAATTTGCTCTAGGTTAGATAGCAGTTTATTCTTAAGGTTAGGTCTTTTTCAAGATTTTCATGACTTATTCCTTAGTAAGGGAATTCTCTTTTTTGGTCAATCTTGCTGATTATTAAGATAGCGAAGATACTGTAATATCTGGTACTGGAATACAATCTATAGCTTTGATCAAATCGCGATTCGACTATTGAGAGTATAAGCGATTGTTACTGTTATATATTCATCCATTGTTAAATTATTTTAAATTTAATATGCTTAACGAAAAAGTAATAGGAGAATATGTTTATATATTATCTGAAGAATGCAAAGTTGGAGTTGGTTAATTCAGTCATGTTTATAAAGGATATCATGAAAAGACTAAGAAACTAGTGGCAATTAAACAAATTGACAAAAAATAAACTAAAGGTATTTTTGAATAGATGCTTCGAAATGAAATCAATATACTTAGGCAATTAGATCATTAATATATTCTAAAGATGTATTCTCATTATGAAACACAAAACAATTATTATATAATAACAGAATTTTGTGAAACAGGTATATAACTTATTAATAAACTATAGACATTCTTTAAATTATAAAATAACAAGGTTCTTTACCTGAAGATACAGTAATTAATTATATTTAATAAATTGGTGAAGCATTATAATACTTAAATTCAAAAAGTAAAGTATGATTTGACTATTATTAGAAATCATTCACAGAGACATTAAACCATCAAATATCTTAATTCATGAAGGGGAAGTAAGACTAGCTGATTTTGGTTTTGCAATTCAATAAGGCAGTGTTGGATTTGAAGATAAATAATTTTAAATCGGATCTCCATTATATATGTCTCCAGAGACATTAATAAAAAATGAATACAATCATAAAACAGACTTATGGTCTCTTGGAATTCTATATTTTGAAATGATCTTTGGTATCTATTTATGTATATTAAATAGGTATTGTTCCCTTTTATTCAATTGAAGATAAAATCGATGATTTAATCAGATAATTAAAACAATATCAAATGGATTATACATTAATGTTTAAACATAAAATATCAGAAGCATCTACAAATGCTATAAGAAATTTATTAGCCTATAACCCAGTTCATAGATGTGATATTTAATAATTGTAAATAATACTCAAAAATCATGAAAAAAAAAGATAATTAGAAGATACTAGTATTCATTCATAAAAAAGAACTATTACTCCTGAAAAAAGAAAAAAAACTACACCTAATTAAAGTCCAGAAAATAGAAGCAAAGTAGCTCTTGTATAAAAAGAATTAATTAAAATAAGTTTGCCTGCTTTAAGTCTTGATAAAAAAACTACTTGTTTTACAAAAAAAAAGCATAATAAAGAAGATGATTAATAAAATTCAAAGAGAGAAGAAAATCTAGGAACAGACAGAAAGGATAATGGAGCTGCTCATGATATCTCGATTATTAAAAAATAAGATTAAAATTCATAAAGTAATCAAATAACACAAGAAAATATGAATAATGAAGATTTCTTAGCCTTTGTAATTAAGAAATTAGAATCAGCAAAGAGATAAGATGCAAATTAAAATAAATTAATTTAAGAGTGTTAATTATTGTTAGTATGATTTTTTTCTATATAAGTATCAATATTATGGGAAAGATCAAGAAATACTAAAGAGTTTGAAAAAACAGGAAACTAATAGTTGAATTTATATAATTCTTATTAAAAAATTAATTGTATAAATATAACCTATATAATTGTTAATAGTTAAATCTTAGTATTTTTAATTACAATAGGTCTTAAATTTAGCATTTTGTTTATTTAATGATACCCATTTAATAATGATTTGGAATATATTTATGATTATAATTCTAAATTGATAAATCTATTAGCTTTTGTTTAAAATATATTTAACATTTTCATTCTACTAATGATAACTCAAAAAGGATTTATGAAAGCAAAGGAGTTACAGTTTCATCAGATGCGGCCACCAAAAATAATTCCCTTTTATATATTTAATAAGTATATTTACTTTTCAAAAATAAGCAAATATTATTTTGCAGCAGGTGCCTATGATATATTATTGAGAGTGATAGCAGCTAATTTGACATGTTTTTCATTGATTTTATCCTGATTATTTCTTTATTCTTATTATTTTAGTGAATTATTTTTAATTTATCCGATACTCAATATAGCAACAAGTCTTTATAATATTTTAGGATGTTTAGCTATGGATAATCTAGTTGCCATTTTTAAATCACTTAAGTAACAAAAAAACTCTAAAACAATTTCTCTTAATTCTTAATTTTGATATATTAATAATCTTGCTAATTAATCTATATATTCTCCTATTGCTCCTTCAATAATTGCTTCATTATCAGAAATGGATATCATATTTCTAAAAGTTTCAGTGACTAAACCTATATCTTCATATGATTCACCATTAAGAATTTCTATTAATTTTTACATAAAGGCATCCATGTAGACTGATTATTTTAGATGTATATGTTTAGATAAGACTGAGAATATTTCTAATGCAGATTTAGATAATTCTTAATCAGCTCCAGACAAAAGAATTTAATAAAAAAACGATAATAACTTATCTTATTTCATAAAGCAAGCTTCATTAGATCTAATCATAGCAAAATTTCTCAAAGCTACAAATAAAGTTCTCAATTTTTCTAAATGTTTACATTCTGCTTTTTTTTCATAATTCCCTTAAATTAAATCTATATATTTTTTCTAATATATTAATTCACTTGGTTTAACAATTTCACTTGTTTAATCATTCATAATTATTGATATATGAGAATTATAATTCTCTAATACATTCTGATTTTTAATTAAATCAGTTTAAACTTGCATTGATTTTCGCTATGATTATCCTAAATTCTCTAATTATTGTTATCCTACTGTTTAAAGACAAGTTTTAAAAGAGTAAGATTTATTTAGATAACTAATTTATTTAATTGTATCTTCAATATAAGAAGTAATAGTATCAAGTAATTGTGGATACTAATCAATGAGAAAGCTTTGCTATAATAATAAATATAAATTGTAATACTGAGTAATTGCAAGAATACATTAATAAATTATTAATGGCAAATGTAAGTTCATCATCAATTCTACTTTCAAAAGCAAGCATAATTCTTTTAACTTCACTTGCTTATGCTTATATTTTTGATTTCTTTATGAAAAATATAGTTTCTGCTTTTTCTACTTTTTAATAATTTTAATTCAAAAGAGTACTAAGAGGTTATCCACTAAATTCTAATTAATGTTATCTATCTTCTGCTTCAACACTTTGAAAATAGATATTATTATTACGCATAGCTAGCTTATTGATTTTCTTCTTCAAATCCTATCTTTGTTTTCTTTCTATTTGAGCTCATTTCTTCATCATATATATAACCATCTTCTTTTCCAAAGAAATATTTTTATTCATATGCCAATAGCAATTTTTAATAATGATTTCTTAAAGTGAATGAGGCTGAAGTACATGTGGCTGGAAAAGAGAATTAATCTACTATTTCCTTTTTAGATCAAAATTAAAAATTTTACTTTCCATAATTTATTGGCTGATACAACTTTTAAACCTCCTCTTTTTGTGACAGCTTTATAGAGCTTAAAAACTTCTAATTCTCTACCACCAATTTATGGTATTTTAATAGTTACACCTCTTTATTCCCAAAATTTTTGTAATTATTAAATGAATACTTTTTCTTCTTCCCTCTCGTCCATTTATATTATATTTATATAAAAATATATATATTTAATAAATATTTATTGTAAATCTATCTCAAACTTCATTAATCTATTTTATAGCTAATCATTTCACTTTCTTGTCTACAAAATAATCATGATAAAGAAATGTTAATAATAATACTAATTAAATACATATTAATTTTTAACAGAAAAATAAATAACCAACATATTATGAAAAGTGTATAAAAACCTAGTCAAGCATTTTTAATTAATAGATAGTCCTCACTTCAAAAAGATATAGGAAATTTTTCTATCTAATCTCCAGATAAACAAATATATTGTCCTAAAACATCATCACAAGCTAAAATATTAACTAATGGACCTTCTCCTTACATGTAATCTCCACTTTTTGATGGTAAATATGTTAACTCAAATAATATCGCAATTTAACCATCTCCTCCATAAAAATTAGAGAATTCTTATTAATATAAACTTAATACAAAAACCTTAACCTAAAATTACAATGTTCTAAAACCATATAATTAACAAGAATTAGTAAAATCATAAAATGAACTCAAACCTAACTATGAAACATATAAATATGAATATCAGAAAACTTATGCTGGAAACTTTTAAAGTGATAACAATAAAGATACTACAACAGAAAGAAAAAGTAACACTTTAAGAAAAGATGGAACTATTTAAGAAAGTAAAGAAAATTATGGATTTTCAACTAAATCTTCAATTACTGATTATCATATTACAGTGGGTAATAATAGGCTTTAATCTCAAAATAATGGATTTTTATAATCAAAACCAAAAATATCAACAGAAATATCAAAGATTTCTGGGTAATTGAGAGATTTGATGTCAAGTGTTTAAAGATTTGTTAGTGATGGAAGACTGCCTGATAATATTAATGATAAAATGATTGAAATATTGGCTACTTTTAGAAAAGTTGAAGAATTATCTAATATTGAACCTAATGATAATGATTAAAAAACATTAAATATGGCTGAAGATTATAATAAATTAAAAGCTATTCTTGAATAGTTGTAAACTAAAATGACTGCTTTAGTATAAGAGAATTAAAAAGTAATTAAATATAATAAATCTTTTAGTTAAACAAAAATTTGATAGAGTAGGAATAAAAAGTAACAGAGGAATAAAATAAGAGATAATAAGCTGAAGATAAAGCAAATTAAACAAATAAAGAATTTAATAGAGTATTTGAATGTTTATAAATAAATTAAAAAGAAAATGAAGAACTAAAAATGAAATTAAAATAGACAGATTCTTTTAACAATGTAAAAATTAATCAAAATAAAATCATTAATGATGATATTTAGGATTATAAATAAAGAAATTTATAATTATAAAAGGAATTTGATGTATTAGAAAGTAAGTATAAATAATTATTATCTGAAAAAGCTAATTAAAAAGATATACCAAAGTCTCCTTTAATTGTGAAATCAATTCATTCAAGTACTTCTAAATAATCAGAATAATTAGAGCTTAAATTATTATAATTATAAATTGAAAATGATAATTTAAAAGCAGAAATGGCTCATAATTAAGTTGATTCTAAGGCAATTGATAACAAAAATGAAATGATTTAAAGATTAGATGAAAAAATTAAATCAATTTTAAAAGAAAAAACAATTTCAGAAGAGTAATCTGTTTAGATTTGTAATAATTTAGAAATCTTAAATGAATAATTAAAAAGTGCATTATCTATTAAAGAAAATGAGATTGGTAATCTATAAAAATAAAGAAATGAGATTGAGAGAGAATCAAAAGGATAGATTAATAATTATATTCAATAATTAAAAGGATTGGAGGATAAATTATAAACATCCAAATAAGATTATTAAAAGTTGCTTGATGAATTTAAATCAATGGATATAAGAAAGAATAAAATATAAGAAGAATTGAAAATAAATGAAAAAAAGTTTGAATAATTAAATTAAGAATTTTAGTTTTAAAAATAAGAATCTAAAAAACTTATTGATAAAAATTAAATTTTGTAATAAAAATAGGATTAAATGAATTAATCATTATAATAATAGAACTCAGTATAATAATAACTAATTCAATAAATTGAAGGTTTGAAATAAACTGAAAATGGTTTAAGAATAGAATGTGATAGATTGAATAAAATGTATTAAGCAATTTAATAGGAAATGAAATATCAAGTAACAGAATTAAATGAAATGATTTAATTACAAAGTAGAAGAACTTAAGAAAAGGAAAGATAATTAAATGAGTTACTTGAAGAAATGGGTGATTTGAAAGATTAATATGATATATAAAAGAAAGTTTGTTAAGAAAGTATTAATGATTTAGAAAGAAGATTAAAGAATTCAAAATTATAAAATGAAGAATTGTTATAAATAAAGGAATAAGAAATAATTGATTTCAAATTAACAATGGAATAATAATTAAAAATGCTTGATAAAAGAAATGCATTAACATCTTATGATTTTGATTAAAGAGAGTAATAGCTATAAGTAGATATTCAAAGTAAAAATGAATAGATAGATGCTTTGAAATTAGAAATAGAAAAAATTAGAAGTTAAAATTTCAATACTTAAGAAGAACTATTAAAAATTGGAATATTATAAAATTAAAATTAAGCTATTATAAGTAATTTAAGAAATGAATTAAATTAATCAAAATAAGAACAATAACATTTAAATGAAATGTTAAAGAAAAGAAAAGAAGAAGCAGAATAATTACATATAAGTTTAGAAGAAATGAGAAAAGAATAATAAAATAAAAAGCAACAATAAGAAGATAGTAGAAGTAATTAATAATCTAATTATATTTAGAATCTGTATTGAGATAATAAGATCTTTAAATTTCATTTGAAAATCTTTAAAGAGATAATTTAAGTCTTTAGTAGAAAGTTAATACTATGTAGAATGAAATTAATAGAAAATAAAGAGAATTGAATGAGAAAAATGATGAATACTTAAACATTAAAAGAAAATATGATGAAACAGTTTAAAATTTAGAAAGATTAGAAAAACGATGGGGTGAAAAGATTGATTAACATAGAAGAACTTGAATTATTTTAGTTTTAATTATTATATATCAAATTTCTAATTTTTCAAATAATTCTGAATTATAAATTTGATTCCAGGATTAAGGAAAAGATTAATTTTGCAAATACAATTAAATCATTTTTAATTGCTATTTTAATTTATTTGTATTGTTTGTTTTTATTCCAAATTATTCAGAAAGTTTCTTAAGAATTGTTATATCATTAAGATCATCAAAACATTTTTTAAATTCTGTTTTGCAATTAAAATAGTCAAATAATTCTCTTTTAGTTTTTATTTAACTTTCTTGTTTTTCTGCTATGTATTCTTAGTATTCATTAAATTCATAAAAAAATTATTAGTTAGTATTAGATTCTTCTTGAATATGTTCATTGGGCATTTAAATAATCATAGGGAGTAACTCTGATTAATCACTATATTAGTAAATAAATTAAACCTTATTTAGAGTTCTCTTAATTTATTTTCAATTAATTATTTTTTTTTATTACATTCCTCTATTTATTTAGAAAGGAGAGTATGTTCATTTCTCAATTATTGCACAAGTTCTTAAGAGTCCTTAACTGAAAGTATATAAGATTCTCCTTTTTTTTTGTATTTAAATAATTTTGAAGACATTATTAAAAAATAAATACTAATTAATAGTCTAATCTTAAGTTTAATGATGTTTTATATTAATATCATATATTTTATTCCAAAAATAACACATAAATATAAATATTTTCATATTCTACTATGTATTCAAAAATAATAAATTAAATTATTTTGATATATTTTCTGATATTAAGTAATCTATGTAGTGTATAAAAAATAATGTAAATTTATTGTAAATCATAATACTCTAAAATTTTAGGGATTATCTATTTGCAATTAAATAATATGAAATTAATAGTTATTAGTTAAATATTTAATTATTTAATGGAAAAAGAGTAAACCTTTGTTCTAATAAAACCTGATGGAGTTTAGAGAAGAATAATAGGGAGAATAATATAGAGATTTGAGGATAAAGGATTTTCAATGGTGGCCATGAAAATGTTAATACCTAATCAAGAATTATTACAGAAGCATTATGAAGAGCTTATGTTTAAGCCTTTCTTTCCCTGTTTGATTTGTTATATGCTATCAGGACCTGTTATTGCTATGATTTGGTAAGGCAAAGATGGTATTTAATAATTTAAATTAATTAGTTGTTAGATAAATTCGTTCTATGCTTGGAGAAGGCAGAAATCCTATTGAATAGAAACCAGGAACAATTAGAGCTGATTATGCACTTGAATTATAAAGAAATTTAATACATGGAAGTGATTCTTGTGAGTCAGCTTAAAAAGAGATTAATTTATGGTTTAATTAAAAAGAAATTGTGGATTGGAAACCTTCTGATTTAAATTGGGTGTGTGAATGATTACTTTAAAACACTTTCATTTTTAATATTATCAAAAATGCAAAAATCTTAACTAATTAGAGTATTGAGTGATTCTAATAAATCCCCAAATCCTTTTTCTATGTTCCGATAATTAAGTCAAGAAACACCAACAAATCAAGGGAATAGTTAATCTTAGACAACAGATAGAGAAATAGCTCGTTTGACTAGATTAGTTAGTTCTTTAAAAAAAGAGAATGAATCATTGTAAATACAAATTAAGTAATTGGAATAGTTGGATTACAAAAGTAAAATCTTAACTTTAGAATAAAAAAATAAATAGTTAGAATCTTAAATAGAAACTTTTAAAAAATTACCCATAGATTAGATCAAAACCTTAATAGATGATAATGAAAGATTAACTAGTATTGTTGAAAATTAATCAACTAAAATAAAAACACTTTTAACATAAATTGATGAATTAAAAGACTCCTCTTTTTAAAATGAAGGAAAAAATGAAATCATTTAATCCATGATAAAAGTAATATATCATTTTTTAAATTAAAGGAACTTGAAAATTAAAAATTATATGTCTAAGATGAATACAAGAGATACAATATCTTGAATAAGGAAAAGTAAACCCTATACATTGAATTACAAATGGCAAAACAATAAATTAAAGAACTTCATCAAACATTAGAGAAAATAAAGATGATCAATTTGGAAAGCAGTGAACCCAGTGACTTACTTCATTAGGATTATCTGAAAAGCCATGATGAAGTTTTAACTTTCTTAAAAAATTAATATTGATTTATCAATTTTATCAATAATTTATCATAATTACAAAAAATTTTTAATTTAAATATATTATAATATAAGATTATCATTAATTTCTCAAAGTTGACTAATAAGTAATATAAATATTATATTGGGAATAAAAATCCAAAAATGTTTTGTTATGATAAAAGATATATATAAAAATACTTTGAATATATTTTTTAATTACCATATAAGTAAATTATGTTTATATTTTCAAATAAATAGTATTATTTATATATATTTATAATGATAATATAATTGAAAGATTGGATTCTGTTGATAAGATATTTGTGATTTTAAATATATATTTTTTATATAATTAATTAAACTTAAAATCAGAGTTATTTGGCTTTATGCTTATTAAGATATCCTTTAATTTTTCCACGGAAAAAAATATATCCTAAAAATCCAAAAGTTGAAATAACAGTCCAAATATTTGATCTGTAGATTCCTAGCATCTTATGACTGTAATTATCATTATCAAATTCGATTTAATCTTTCACTTTCTTCATTGTAGCACATAATTAAAATACTCTTTATTTAGCTTATGATTTAGCAAGCATTAAGAATTCCTAATTAATTATATTATATATATTACTAAAAGTGGTAATTCTTACATTCCTTTAGATGCAAGTGTATAAATAACTTTATCACAAGCAGAACAATATATCTTTTAAGTTATTTTTCTGTATGTTTCATTTTATATATTTTCCATCAAATTACTGCTAAAATAGAAATCAAATAAAGCTTTTTTATCATCATAAACAGTTTCAATTTTTTTGATTGATTCTATAATATTTTCAAAGGTTTAATTATATAAAGTACCTTAATATACTCTATTTAAGAATAATAAAGCTAAACAAGTAAAATCAACAATCATATTCCATTCTAAAATTGGATCTTAAAAGAAAGAATGCAATATGGGAATTAAATCAAAGTCTAGAAATACAGATGATAAATTCATGTACAAGTATACAAAGTAAAGAAATACAAAAGCTATTTATGCTTCATTATAATCCATCCACTCATTATCTATTAATAGAGTTAATCTTCTCATATTATCCCAAGATTCTAAACTCAAATTACAACTAAAATCTAATTTAAAATCTGAATTATAAGGCAAATCATCTGGAATTTCATCTTTTCCACTATCATTTTCATCCTCAATCTAATCTTGAGCTTTATTTGGAATGATCATTGTCTGTAATACATTAAGTATATATCTTTTTCCTTTAATATCATTACATTTGATTAAATCAATGAGCAATATGATCATATTTAAATACATTCCTAAAAAACATCCAAAGAAAAGATATTCAATATCTAAAGCATTGTTTGTTGATGATAATAGATAAAGAGGAAAGCTTCCTTTTGCGATTAAAACAATTAAATAAATTAAGAGAATAGATGCTGGCTCTTTTTCTTATTTAACTTTTATATAATCATAATGAGGCCATAGAAAATTATCTATTGCATGTCTGTATCCTCTGAAACCCAAAACTCTTAATTCTTTTAAGATTTTCAATTTATTAATTGGTTATTCAAATTATTTCCTATCAAAAGATATATCATGTTATGTCGATAATATTTTACGTGCTCTCTCTATAAGTTCAATTATTGAATGATCACTCAATGATATAATATCATCTATTGTACAAATACCAGGATCAGATTCAAGTGCAATATAATAGAGAGTACTATCAATATTCTCAGTTTCCATTGCATTTCTAATCTAATTATATAAATTTTCTTGTTTCAATTCTTCTTATTTATCAAGTGAAAGATTTTGGTGTAATAATTTTTAATACAATCTTCCAAGACCTAACTTACTCATATTTGCAGCTGATATTAGAAAATCAAAATCAATTTCTTTTCTATCAATTGATATTGTTAAAACATATGATGACATTAAAATTTGAGATTGTAAAAATAATAAACAAGATATTGCCCAATCTTCATAATTTATAGTCTATTTATATCTTAATCCTACTAGAATATACATCATTAAAATTGATAATGTCATAGCAAGATCACAAATAAAGAAGATTATAGCCTTCAAACACTAAAACATATTATATTCAATAATTACTTGAACTACTCTAAAGAATCTAATGTTCTTGACAATTTATTCGACATATAAATAAAGCAATTTTATTGTAAAAACTGGCAATGCAATAGTTGCGTTAAATAAATATAATATTATAAAACATCTATATGGTCTCCATTCAATACTTTTTACATCTAAATTTTCAAATAATATCTCTTTTTTCTCTTCCCTTGGTCTATCTGCGTAATTTGGAGTATTCATTTTTCAACTCCTTATTCAAATATTAATTAAATTTTTCTAAATAATTAAAACTTCACATATCTTTATTTTCATAATATTGACAAATAAAAATCAATGATTATTAGAAAGCAAAATCAAAAGAATTTCTTATTTGTAAAAATAATTCACAAAATTTATTTTTTTTAAAAATGAACATTAATATACATTTCCAATAAATACTATACTTAAAATTTAATTTTGAATGATAATATTATTATAAATATAATATGAATGTAAATAACAAAGAATACTAATGTTTATAAAATATGAGAATAAATTTCATCAAAAATTTAATAAATAATGATCTTGAGTTTAACTTAAAGAATAAGGAAAATTTGAGAAAAGCAATTCCTTTATCAATACTTAATAAAAATTAACAAAAAAAGAGAACTTTCAAATGAATTCATTATAAATCAGTGAGGTTCTAAAAACATAATTTAATTTCGATTATTAATTAAATATTATCAAATTTATTCTTAATTAATAGTTTTAGGAGAATAACGAGTAAATTTCTGGATTTAAATAAAAATATTAAATTAAAGAATAATTAAAATATAAAATGGAATAGATAGTACACTTTATCATAGAAATTTGATAATAAATTTTGATGGAGAAGAAGTTTATTAAGGATTATTTAATTATTCTAGATGATTTATAGAATTAAAAAAACATTAGAACTTTTATTTATTGATGATCTATATTATGCAGGTATTATAAGGATATAATATTAAGGTAAATGCTTTGAAAATTAAAAAACAACATGGAAAATTTGATTATACAGTAAAATCATTCTATGTGAAGGTAAGAAATTAGGTTAAACAAAATTGGTTGGAACGCCTACAAATTTATTGGGGATTATTATTATTTATTTATTGCTAAATTGATTACAAGTAAATTGAAAAAATTATTAAATTTTTTATTATGCTAAATTTTATTAAACATCAATAAACAACGTTTATAAAAGTGCCAACAAAATTTATGTTTGAAATAGTAAAGAATGTAGATGCTTATTACTAATTTTTGCCAGGATGCTCTTAAAGTAAGACTTTCAATCATAAATCTAATTATTTCGAAGGAGAATTAGAAGTTGATTATAAACTATTTAAATCTTCTTATATTTCCAAAGTTTTTATTCAATAACATCCTTAATTTTATACAATTACTTCTATATCAGAAAATAATGCTGTATTTAAAATGCTTAAAAGTATTTGGGAATTAAAAGGAGATGAAAAATAGTGTTAAGCAAATTATAGTATAGAATTTTAGTTTAAAAACCCTTTATTTTAACATGCTTCATCTTTATTCTTGAAAGAAATCGTAAATTCAACAAGCAATGCTTTTGAGCAACGAGCATATACAATGTTTTAGGAACAATAAAAAAATTAATCTCATTAAGAAAATAGAGATGGAAATACTCATATAGATTCTGAGAAGAATAGAAACTAAGACCCTTTAAATAGATTAATATCAAAAAAGTTAATTGATGAATAATAATTAAATCTAGTTTTAAGGAATTAAGAAATATTGAATTTGATTAAATAAATGCAAAATCTATACTAAGATCAAAATTAAGCAGATTAGAAATGTGTTGAATTTATAAAAGAGTACTTGCTCTTATAATAGTTTAAAATTTGATCCAAAAATTATATTAAATTGATATTTTAAATCATTTGTATCTTTTAGGAGTATCATATATTCTGCTTTGAACAAAGTTACTTTATGCAGCTAAATCATATTCTAATGCTCTATCTCTAGCTCTTCTTTCCAATTGAGCTTCCAACTCTAATCTCTCTAATCTCTCTTTACTTCTCTGTCTTTCATATTCTAATTCTCTTTCAACTCTATCTAATTATCTACTTCTTTCAAGAACTTTTCTTTCATTTTCTAATTATTCAATTCTCAATTAAGATTTTCTTAACTATTCAACTCTCTCTCTGCTTTATCTTAATTCTTCCAATGCTCTTTACTATTCTCTACTCTATTTCAAAGCTTCAATTTATTCTAATCTTTCTCTACTTCTTCTTAAATCTTCTAATCTCTCTTGACTTCTTCTTAATTCAATTTCTTCTTTTTGTCTCTTTAATTATTCTAATCTCTCTTAACTTGTTCTTAATTCTTCAATTTTTCTTCTCTAGTTTTATAATTCTTCTATCCTACTTCTTGATTTTCTAAGTTCTTCAATCTTCTCTTAATTCTTTCTCTCTTATTCTAATTACTCCAATCTTTCTCTACTCCTCCTTAAATCCTCTAATCTTTCTCTACTTTTTCTTAATTCATCAATTTAAGCTTATCTTTCTCTGCTTTTTTTTAATTCTTCTAATTCTTCTAATCTTTGTCTACTTCTTTTTAGTTCTTCCAATTAGTTTAATCTTTCTCGACTTCTTTTTAAATCCTCTAATCTTTCCCTACTTCTTCTAAGATCATCCAATCTTTCTCTACTTTTTCTCAATTCATCAATTTACTCAACTCTTTCTCTACTTCTTTATAAATCCTACATATATTCCAATCTTTCTCTGCTTCTTCTCAGATCCTCTACTCGCTCCCTACTTTTCTTTAAATCTTCTAAGACTTCTCTTTCTCTTTCAATTTGAATGATTCTCTCTCTACTCCTTCTTAATTCATTAGCTATTTATCTCTCTTGCTAAAAGAAATCTGGAATAAAAGTTAAAGCCTCTAATAATTCAGAATAAGATATTCTTCCATCTTCATCTGAATCTACAACTCTAAAAAAGGCTGTCAATTCATCAAATGACAATTTAGCTCCATTTTATCTTAAGAAATCTTATAAACTAAAATTTAATATAAAAATTATTACGTATCAATTGTTATGTAACCCAAAAATACTTAATCAATACATCTAAAGGCATCCAAAGATGTAAAATCAGCACTTGCTGTTAATATTTCTTAGGAAGCAGTTATTGAACTATATTTTCAAATTATAAAAATACTTATAGTTTTAAATTTCTTATTAGAATACTCTAGAAAGTCCCCATTCTATTTCTGTTGGTAATAACATATTAACTTCAATATAATAACTGTCTCTAAGTGATGCAATTTGTCTCAATCTAGAATCTTCTTTTGGTAAAACTGCTTTGACGAAGCTAATCAGATTACAATATATAATACTCAGGATAAGTGATTCTTCCATCTCTATTAAGATCAAGTCTTCTAAACAAATAATCAGATTGAGCCTTGGTTGGATAAATTTTATTATCTGACAAGAACTCAACTATGTCAGAAACAGTTAATTCTCCTGTTCTCAATTAATCCAATCTCCTGAAGGCAGTATATGGTTCAAACATCTTTTGTTCTGCCAACACTTAACGTACCATCTCTGTTTTCTTTTCTCCTTCTGCAATCGTGATGATTAAGTTTGCTAGTCTTCCTTGTGTTCTTGCTGAAAGGTACATGATTAAATAAAATTTATTTGCAATTAAATAAAAATTAAATCTCAGAAAAAACCAGTTTATACTCTTCATTTAATTACTAATTAGGTAATGAATTCATAATCTTAATTAATTTAAATTACCTAAATTTTATAATTTTAAAGTTCATTTTTTTTATAATTGTCTAATTATTGTCATCTATGTAAAAAAATAAGATTTCAACAAATATTGCAGACCTACTTGAAGGAATAGTGATTTTCATGATATTTTAATCTATTTTCTTACTATTATTAAATCTAAGAATTTGCAAGTTATAATATATTATTCTATGAATAAAGTGTTTAAATAAACTATTAAACAATTTATTTAGTAACTAGAAGTGCCCTAAATTTAAATAATTATTTATTTTGAATCTAAATAAATACTTCTGATTATATATTATTTCTGCTTTATAAATAAATAATTAAAATAGAACCAAGTAATTTCTATTAAATATTCTTTAAATAGAAGGAAAAGACACATAAAAGTTTCACAATTTTGTAGTTTGATAAGTATTGAAAAACGAATTCTAAATCATTTTTTAGTTATAATTCTTTAATTATGAAAGTATTAATATTGATTAATTTACTAAATATAAAAAGAATAAAATTTTTATATGAATAGATTAGATAACAAAACAATTCATAATTAAATATAAAAATTTACAACAATATTAAATATAACTTTTACTTAATCAATCACGAATGAATAATTCATTTAATTTTAATCGTATGAGCTAGTTATTTGCTTAATGATTCTTTGAAATTTATTTCCTACATATTTAATTATTTAATAATACCGTTAATATTTTGATTATGAAATCATAGCCATTACAGCAAATCAACCTTAATACAAAGCATTAGAAAAAAAAGAGTATTAATGGTAGAAATATTTATGAAATTGGAGGTATTTCAATGAAGAATTTTAGGAACTCAATTTGTTGTTGATGATCGATATGAATGTCAAAAATAAATTGGTAGTGGAGCTTATGGTATAGTATGCTCTGGAGTTGATTTAGTTAAAAATAAAAAGGTTGCTATAAAAAAGGTATAATAATTATAAGTAATTAGATATAAAATGCTTTTGAAGATCTTATCGATGCAAAGAGAATTGTGAGAGAAATAAAGTTACTTTAATTTTTTTAACATGAAAATATTATTAGTTTAGTGGATATAATAAAACCAGAAACAAAGACTGGTTATAATGATATTTATATTGTTACTGAATTAATGGAAACAGATTTACACAGAGTAATATATTCTAGATAAGATTTAACTGAGGACCATATTCAATATTTTATGTATCAAACTCTGAGAGGGTTGTTATATATTCACTCAGCAAATGTTATTCATAGAGATTTAAAACCTAGTAATATTTTGGTGAACAAGAATTGTGATTTAAAAATATGTGATTTGGGATTGGCAAGAGGATTTGAAATTGAAGATGAAAATAAAACAGAGTAATCTCATTCTAAATCTATAGATATGTAGTAACAAGATGGTATAGAGCACCAGAAGTAATCCTTTAGGCATCAGAATATACAAAAGCTATAGATATATGGAGTGTAGGATGTATATTTGCTGAGCTTCTTGGTAGAACTCCTTTATTTCCTGGAAAAGACTATCTAGAATAGATATAAAGAATTATTGCAGTTTTGGGTACACCTTCAAATGAAGAAATTAAATATATTACTAATGAAGGAGCTATCAAATATATTAAGTAATATATTAATTAAATATTTTAAGATCTTTACCTAAAAGAACTAAACAAAATTTTAATTAATTATTCTAAAAAGTGAATCAAAGTTGCTTAGATTTATTATCTAAAATGTTAACTTTTAGTCCTTTATAAAGATACACAGTAGAATAATGTTTGAATCATCCCTATTTTGATGGATTACATACAAAAGATGATGAACCTAGGTGTAATTCATATTTTGATTGGGCTTGGGATAAAATGGAATTGAAAAAAGAAATTTTATAACAAACTGTTTATGATGAAGCAGTTTAATGGTAGTAGAAGAATAAAGTTAATTATAAAAAATTTTGATCTATTCTATAAATAATTTATTTAATTATTGTTGAACAATAAAGTAGGGATTTTTGCCTAAAAATATTAATCCTATGAAAAGTATTTGAAATATATTGTGTAATAATAATTTATTAAATAAAGAAAAATAATGTCATCCAAAAGTCATGACCGTCTAAAAATTTTGAGCTTAGAATAAAATGTGGGCCTTACAAAAGAATAGTATGAAAAAAAATATTTATTTCATCGTTTAAAAGAAAGATTTTTACATAGCTCAGATTTATCACTAGAAACAATCACACCAGAAGGACATGAAAATATTTACATTCCAATGGATATTCAAACTCCAACTTAAGCAGATGGTTTAAGCTATGAGGATGAATAGGCCCTAAGAATGCATGGTGCTTAAATTTGTTTTCAAGCCTGCAATCATTTAAAATTACCATTAACTACAGCCATTACTAGCATTGTTATATTTCATAGATTTTTTGCTAAGTATTAATAATAATGCGAAAAATATTTAGGAATTCTTTCGTGGATTTTGATTACCGCGAAATTTCAATGGCTTCATTATATTTGGCAGGCAAAGTTGAAGAAACATTACTGAAAACATGGTATATAGCAGGTGCATTTAGCTCTGTGTTTCAAAAACAAAAATAAGCTCCATTGTAAAATGAATATTTATGGCTAGGGATATCATAATTAAATAAGAAAAACTAATTCTTAAAGAACTAGGATTTGAATTATTTAGAGTATCAGATCATCCGCATAAGTTCATAGAATCATTTTATCATTTTATTAAGGTCGATAAGCAGGTGGCTCAAAAAGCTTGGTATTACTTGAACGATTCATACATGACTGATTTATGCGTACATTTTCCACCTTAAGTTATTGCAGCAGGAGCATTGTATTTAGCATTGAGGGTCTGTAATCATCCTATGCCCACTTAACCATGGTGGATTTTGTTAGAAGCTACTTTAGAATAAATAGAGTAAGTAGCTGCCACCATTTATAATATTTATGAATTTGAAAAAATGGATTTTAGATAAGCAAGAAGAATATTAGCGAAAGCCAATAGAGTAGCTTATGTAATTTAACATAGCGAAATCTATGGCATGCCTGAAAAGATTGAAAGACCTTTAGAAACTAAAAAATAAAATTCTCTTTAACTATCCTAATAATAATCTTAATAGCCTTAATTAACTCAACAACAAGAGTCAACTCAAAATATTAAAGAAAAATAGGAACCATCACCTAATAATAAAGAAAAAAAAAGTATTAAAAAGAAAAGTAAATCAAAAGAAAAAAAAAGTAAAGATAAAAAAAATAAATCTGAAAAAAAGAAAAATAAAGATAAAGAAAAGAAAAAAGAAGATAAAAAAAAGAAAAAGAAGTAAATATATAATTACTATTTTATTAGAAGTCGATCTAGAAGTAAATCTAATGATAAAAAATTATCAAAAAAATAAAAAAAGAAAGAAAAGGAAAAAGAGAAAGAGAAAGAGAAAGAAAGGGATAGAGAAAGAGATAGAGAAAGAGAAAGAGAAAAAGAAAGGGAGAAAGAAAATGAGATAGAGAAAGAGAAAGATAAAGATAAAGAAATAAAAGAAATAAAAGAAAACATTAAAGAGAAAGATTTATAAAAAAATGATTAAGAGAAACCATTAGTAGATCAAAATTCAAAAAAAGAATAAGATCAATATTTAGATAGAGGTATGATTAAATCCAATATGGAGATTGAGAATGAAAATGATCAAACTAAAAACAACAAAAATATCTAGTAATAAAATTTAAAAGGTAACGAATAAATTAGAGATGACAATATCCACCAAAACTCATTGACAAATCAAGAGTCTTAGTTTTAGGCATAACAAACTAACCAAGATGATTAGTAGCAAAATATTGTACCTATAGATGACTAATCGAAAGTGTAATTGCCTTTATAGAGTAAATAGGATTTCATTGCTTAAATGAAAGCATTACTAAAAACCTAATAACTACAGAAAATTGATGATATTGAAAAGAAAGATAAAGAAGTTGAGAACAATTAAATAGAAAAACAATCTCCAAATGAATAGGATTCAGAAGAAGATTAATAACTTAATGCAATTAAATTAAAAAGTAAATCTATTATTAATGATGTAGTTTTAGCAAAAAAAAGGAATGAATAATGAGCTCTGTTATATTAATTCAAAGAATTCGCTTAAGGTTATTTTTCTGTAACTTTCTATCAATATCTTTCTTAACAACTTCCAAAGAATTATCATCAAGCTCTTTAATTAAAGAAAGCACAGCACATAGTATATTTTCATTTCTTTCTATATTCTTATTATTATTTTAAATATTCTATTGATTTGATGTGATTTCAGGTGTTACAGGTCTTTATTATTCTTGTTGGTTGAAAATAAATGGTTGTTTTTTAGGAGATTCTTTTAGACTTGATTTTGGTCTATTTAAAATATTGCTATTCTAAGTTTATTCTTCAAAATCATCTTCTAAAATATTGACAGATTAAGCATTTTATCTATCTTCGTTTGTTATTGTAGTATTGTCAAGTTTAACTAAGTTTGGTAAATATTTAACTACGATTTCTCTATAATTAGGATGATCTGCACAAGGATTGTCTAAATAAAGTAATATTAAAAATGAATACCTTACAACCACAAAACTCTTAAATTAGGTAAATGAACCAAATATCTCAATTCTTTTATATCACTAACACAATTTTTTCTTAGGTAGAGTTCTTGTAATTTTTAGCAACACCCTATATCTTTAAGAGTTGAAATCTTATTCACAGATAATGAAAGCACTTCTAAATTAGGTAATTGTCTTAATGCTTTCAAATCATCAATGTCATTTCCCCATAAATTTAAGTTTTTAATTTAGAAAAGTTGATCGTTTTTTGTTTTTTGAACTATGAGCTCGGCTGTTAACGGTTTACCCATTTGAAATTATTATATTATATTAATTCTAATTAAAAGTGGCAAATAAAAATAATAGTTTAGAATTTATTTATCAAATAAATATTAGTTCAGGTAAATCTATTCCTTTGGTTTCAACTGGACAAGTAGGACATTTAAATTTAGATTTGTTTGCTATCATTTTATGAGCAGATAATTTAGAAATGACATGTCCACATTTTAATAGTACTGGAGGATTATCTGAATTTGTCACTTCTCTAGAAACAGGACATACAAAGAATGAATGATATTTATATTCTTTCCCAATTTCAATATCTATTGGGATATCATTTGTAATAACTTCTGAAGATCTATCTATTTAATTATATTGAATATATTACTTCTAGTGATTTAGTTATATTTAATTAATTTAGGCATAGCTAAACAACCAGCTGAAAATACAGTTCTAATTTCTGATTTAGTCAATATATCTAGAATAAAGAATATAAATACTTTAAGATTTTGCAGCAACTTCTAAAAATAGATTTAAAATTCTAGGCCAATTTTTTTCATCATCATATAAATAATAGTATTTAGTATTTTCAACATTTGGCCATATTAATAAGGAATAAGTAATTAAACATATCTCATATAATCTTCCTTGACTTTATTCTTAAAATGAAGTGCTATTTCTCATAAAATTTATGGCTGCATTAATTCCTTCAGTTTATACTAATTAAATAACCTTATAGTATAAGTCATAAAATACTCTTTATTTTAATAATTCATAAAGTAGATTATTGACAGACTTCTTTTCTCTATTTTCTGCCCATTAAATAGCTGAATCTAATTTTTTTTCTTTTAAATCTTTCACAATACTCTAAGCTTCAGTAAAAAATTAATGGAAATTGGAGTCTACTGAACCTGATTCCTTTACTAAAGTCTCATATGCTTCAAACTCTCCATCTCTAAGCAAATGTGTTTTTATTAACTAAATTTATTATTATAAATGGTTACTTCTGTAAGGACATTCTAATCCAATTCAACATGTTCTTGACCATATTATAAATTTTTTTTATATAACTTATCCATATTTTTACCTAACTTTGAAATATATGCATAACATTCATTATTTGTTTATTTTATTTTTGTCAATGGTTTTTAATTCTTACTTAATAAATAACATACTTGTAATTTATCTTTTAATTAAGAATAATCATTATTTGTTTTAGCTTCTTCAATTTCTGTAATAATTTGATCTAGTTAACCATTTATTACTTTATTAGAAATCTTTGTTTTTTTTCTAATCCTCTCCAAATCTTTCAATAATGAGCTTCCTTCCTGTTGAATGGTATTCATAAAATAATAAAAATTAAATCAATTATAGAAAAATCATCAATATTAATATTTTTTCTTTAATCCTTTTTATTTTAATTAAAATTCTTCTTTTTCCTAATTTTTCAATTTATAGCTTCTCTTTTAATCCTTTTACTTTAATAAAAATTATATACTTCTTGCATGTCTAACACATCGAAGTGATCAAAAACAGAAGGTTTCACAGGAGCCTAATTAAATATTTCAAATATTTATAAAGCATCATAATAACTAATCTAAGTTCCATCTCTCAATTAATCAATATTGAAAAATTTAATATCTCCTATCCCAACATTATAATATATTTATTGAATACACTATGGATTGACATTTTTTATTGAATGCCAAATCAATTCAAAAGAACCTTTATAAATCCCATCATTGTCCCAGTATTTATAAGTTTAACTTGGATCATAATCACTTACCATTTATGCAATTCCTATAAGTTAAGATGTTTAACCTAAAGGATAAAATATTAAATAAACACATTTATCTTTCTCATAATATAATGATGATAATTCTTGATTAACAGAAGAAGTTGAACACCAAATACCATATTTAATTGCTTTGTGTATATTTTAAAATCCATTTTTTGGTCTTATCAAAACAAAATGAGAATTCTAAGAAGGTTGATGATTTTTATTTAATTATCTTAATGATTTAAAATTTGTCCTTAATTCATTTATATCATAATAATTATTAGCCCTTAAAAATTATGTTTGGAATTAATAGCAAATGTTATTATATTATTAAGGCATTTATTTTCTACTGTTTTACTTTTCAACTTATTAATTTGCCTGATTATTCTACCTATTATAATAATCACTTCTTTGATTATCTCTATGGTTATATTGTTCCCTATTTTACTCTTCAGGATTTTATCTGAAATATTAATTTTTATCAGAATAACATCCTTAACCAGAGTTGTCTTAATAATAATAGTATTATTAGTTTTAATTTCGAATCTACTCTGAATTAGACTACTTAATAGGCATCTTTTCTTAGTAATTATACTATGTTTTATTTGACTAAGGTTTTTTATTATATTGTTTATAGTCTTTTAGTGGCAGGTCTTCTTATTAATGATTAAGATGCCCTTAAGTATGTTTATACCCTTTAAGGGGCAAGTCTTCATCTTTCTAAATAAAACACTCTTAATAATCTTAATATTATTGTTCTTACCTTCTCGCAAGCAATTATTCTTCTTAAGAATTAAGACGTGCTTAATAATTGTAATAAAGTTTATTTTATTAGTTTTACCTTCTTAGAGGCAGATCTTAATCTTAAGAATTTTAACTCACTTAATAATTTTTCTATTATTGTTTATACCCTCTTAAGGGCAGATCTTCTTCTTAAGAATTAAAAAATGCTTATTAGTTCTAAACATTTTAATTATATTATTTATATCCTTTCAAAGATCTTTTTTATTCAGAGGTTTCATCATTTTCTTAAGAATTGCTTTGCTTATCAGCATAACTCCAAATTTAATTGTCCATATAATATTATAAAAATGTTTTATAATGAATTTTGTTATTTTCCAAAAGTTATGATAATTTAGGAACCATTATATAAAAGCCAATATAATATGTGTTACAATTACTAAATTGAAAGTAATTTATTGTATAAAATAATATATATATAATGAAGAATAAAATATAAATTAGATTAATATTTCTAATTTTTCATACTTTTATTTTCAGAATAACTTAGAATATTTATACACCTAATTGAATAAGAGTAGTAGTAGAACATTAAATACTTTTTTTATTAATTTTTTGAATTTATTCATAGATTATTCTAAAATGAATATTATTGGTAGTGTTTCATTTTTTAGGAACAAACAATAATGATTACAATAAAATTTAGAAATTATTTGAATCCTAAAGAAATAATTAAAATGCAAGATGTAATAATAACATAATTAAGAAGTACTTATTTAATCAATAGAGTAATATATTTGATATATAAACTTAAATTTTACACTTATATTATGAGATCCAGCTTAGCTCTTCGTTTAAGAAATTCTATAGATAACACTCATATTTAATATGACAATAAATACTCTGTTCATGTGAATACTTAAAATCCTGTCATGAGTCCTAGAAAGTCAGTTGATAAAACTACCATTCATTAGATTTATAAAGTAACTTAACCACATCAAATTAAACATAAAACAATAAAATTGGGTAGGGATACATGTGGATATAATGTTAGATATAACAATTCTGTTGATGTAAGTTTAGAAGAATTAAAGAAAATAAAAACATTAGAAAAAAGTTTATATTACATATAAGAGAATAGATAAAGGGCGGATAAAAAAATCAATAATGAAAAAGTTCTAAAAGAGGTTCTGTAAAAATAATAACTATTCTTCTTAGAACCCTTTTCAAATCAGCAATAACTTAGACAAATAACCGAAAAGATATTCTCTTCCAGTTTTAAATAAGAAATAATCACCTTAGCATAACAACTAAGATAAAATCACTATTCCTGTTTTGCCAGCAATATCAGAAAATACTAATACTAAATAAAATAATTTTAGTATTGAAAAATGTTTGGAAGACCTAAATAAAATTAAGAGTGGTGGATAAAAGGAACATCCATAATCTACAGAAAGAATTTTAGATTTACTATTACTAAATACTTGTGATTTAAAAAAGATCTTTAGAAACTAGAATCAAAAGAACAAAAGAAAAATAATTGTTTAAAGTAAAGTGCCATAAGACTTTTTTAATATTTTAAAAAATTACTGATTATAATTATCATTTGTTATTTATTATTGCTCCAAATTTCTAATCCCTTCATATTATATTTGTAAATTTTACAGTATTGAGATATCAAATAATAAAATTGCCACTCTTTTCAATCGACATATCAGAATGACAATAAATCCATTTATATTTACAGAATATAAATGATATATCTGTATCAAAATATAATTCTATTTATTAGTTCAATCTTTAATTTCATTTGGTTTTCTAAAATGAATACCTCTGGATGTAAAATTAATTCAAACAAATTTATCAATTTGAAATTTAGATTATCCTAATCAAGCTGAATATAATTTGCTTTATTGAAATTTTAAATCTTAACTATACATAGATTATTTCATTTGCTATTTATAATAAGTTAAGTGCTCTTATTAATGTTAGTAATCATCTAAATATTCTTTTGGATTATATTTCCACAATCTCCTTTAAATTCTTTATATTTAAGGTCTAAATAGTATTTAGGACAATAGTCTATTAAATTTTTATGTTGATTTTATTATCAGCAGAATTCAAATTTAAGTAATTTTAGCAGCAATTTAATAAAAGTCCATAACTTTTAATATTATATATCATTTTTGGGCTAATTCTTATTTCAATTAAATTGAAAATTCATCTGTCAAATCTTCATCATCCCAATCCTCTCTCCATTATTTGATATCAATTTTCAAATCATGATTCACTTCCAAATCTATCATTTATCATATTCAAATAGCTACCCTCTTATTCAAATTCTTCGAAATCGTCATCATCTTCATCAAAGATTTTTTGTATTTATTGTGGTTGTTAAGCAATCACTTTCTCTTCTTCTATTTTGTTAGACATTTATTTAAAAAAATTAATTAAATATAATACTAATCAGGGAAAAAAATAATTATCAATAAATTCTAAAGAAGATTCAAAAATCTAAACCATTCATTTAAAGAATACTATTCTCTTTTATTTTTATCATTCAAATAAAATTTAATTATAGTATCTCAAACTTTCTTTGAAATAAATAAATTATTTTATGTGAATTATTGGATTTACACTTTATTATAATTATTTTTAAATTGAGATAGCTTATTGGAATAATTAACAGTAATTGTAATGAAAATAAATAAATGTCTACCAAATTCATCTGTTGCAATCTTATTTATTATAATATTTAATTCACAAAATCTTATCATTTTTGGATCTTAAAACACTTATAGATGCATAAATAATATTACTTATCAATTCCTTTAAAATAATAAATGAAGAATGTATATAAAAAAGATATTATAAGTATTTACTTAAAGAATAAAAAAGAGGTTTAGTTTCTAATTAATATTAAAGGTTAATTTTTTCTATAAAATTATGGAAAAAGCTTTATTAATTGAAATATAAGTGTATCATTTCATATTATCTAATCATCACAACAACAATAACAAAATTATTGATTAATTAAAAGATGAAAGAATTCATATTAAAAGTAAACATTTATATAATAATTTTCTTGTACAAATTCACATATCTATCAATCAAAGTCTTTATAGCCTGGATCTCCTTTTTTATAATCATTAGAAAAATTAATTTCATTGCTTTATTTGCATGCTTAACTAGCCTCATTTATTTCTTTCAATAACTTAGTATATAAATAAATTATTCTTACTTATTCCTCTGTTAAATCTTCTTCTTATTATATTTTAGTTTATTATTATTCAAGAGATTTCTTATGTTAATTATAGGACCTTTCTATCAATCCCCAAAGCATCATAAACAGCATACCACTAAACATTAAAGCCATTTCTTGCCCAACAGATTTTCTTAATAAATCCTGAAGGTTTGCTCTAATAATGAAAATTTTAAGTACTAAATAACTAATTTGTAATCATCTAGACCATGAACTAATCCTTCTGAAACTTCATAAGCAGTTTCTCCAATCATCTTAAAGAATTGACTGACCATCGCATCACTAAATTTTTCAACGCTATTTGTATAATCCTTTTCAATTATTAAAAAAAATTGTTTGATATGTTTGACAAGAGCTTCGGAAGCTGTAATTCTTGGTTCAAATCCTTCAATTACTAAATGCTAATGGCTTCCTTTAGGAACTACTGTTGATAAAAATGAATTTGCAATTTTTTCAATTAATTCAATTCTTCCTTCGAATTTTTTTATTAAATTATGTAAATTTTCTTTAATACTTGCTTGTTATCCATCCAAAAATGTATAATTGTTTGAGAATTAGGCTGCCATTAAATCTCCTACTTTAACTTACGAAAATATTTATAGAATTTCAATTTCACCATCTTCCATTTGATTTGCATAATTTTACATCATAAGTTCGTGTAAAGTCATTGTCAATAAATTGGCTCCTCCTTATTGACCTCCTAACCCTAGATTTCCAAGCAATCCTGACATAATTGATTGTGCTTGTTAAGGCAAGTTTTGGGTATTCTATGGCTAATGTTCTTATTAATCATGCGCTTAAGGCTATGATTAATGTGGAGACTAAAATTATTGTTGGGGCTAATATTGATTTTAGAATTACTAAGTATTAATTATATTGCTAAATTATATAAAGAATTTTACTTGACTAAATTATTAATTGCATTTAAAGAATTATTATTTTATTATTAATCTCCTTCTTAATTTGATTCTGACTCCCTTCCTGCATCAATCTCTACGACTTGTGCATCTATAAAAATTTGATCCCCTTATTATTCAACTTAGATCTATTATTAATTATTTTATTATAAATTTGGATTTTACGAAATTTAATTTAATAGCTAGCCTAAAGAGCTCAATAAATTTTATTAAGTTTATTATTATTATGTTGATTATTATGATTATGATTATTATTATTATGTTGATTATTATTATTATTATTATTATTATTATTGCGATTATTATTATTATTATGATTAATTTTGTTGTTATACTTACTGATTTTACTATTATTATGATTATTATTATGGATTTCTTGTAATGTGTTAATGTTATATATTTATAACTCCATGATGGTGATGATGATGACGATGATGTTATATTAATTAGTTTGGTACCTGTAATTGAAATTAACCTGGAGTAGATCCAAGAACTAAAAATCGAAGTAATGCAGAATACAAATCGCTTGTCATCCTATTTATTGATTAAACTACAGTTGCTGAATCCCTACTTAATTACATAGTCTCTCTTCTTTAAATTTCAGAAGTTAAAAAGGGTTCCCTCATTAGAAGATCTGATACTCTTTACAAAACTGGTAAAGATCTTTAAAGAACATAACACAATTAATGAATATAATGACCTAAAACTGTAACATTGTTTCTATTCTCAGTCATTTATGGTAATTAAAATGATAACCCAAGTAATGAAGATTAATAAAAGTTTCCTAATGATCTACTCAATTATTGAATGTTTTCTAAAGGAAGAAGTACTTCAACCGCAGATTAATCATTTGGCAATAAAGTAACTTATTATAACTATGGTTGGTTTTATTATTATGGTATTTATTGTTATTGTCGAGTAGGGGCAGATTAATTAGTTAGATTTTATTATTATTATTATTATTATTATTATTATTATTATTATTATTATTATTATTATTATTATTATTACTATTGTTATTGCTATTATTGTTAGTTCTATTGAGTGGTTTAGGCTTATTATTATTAAGGTTATTGTTATTATGGTTGTCTTACTACTGGAGGCATGAACATAGATAGAATATTAGCTACTTCTGGTGGCATATATTGTTATCCATCTAATGCAGATTTAGAAAATTAATTACTTCCTCCTCCTATATGAATTTATGTAGTTGTTTGAATCCCTGGCATAAACTAAAACCTTTATTATTACTATTGATTTTAATTTTATTATGGTTATTGGGATTACTGTGGATGAGTAATTGCCATCAAATGAATTGTTTGATCATCTTCCTTAACTAATTGTCTATTTATTATATACTTATTTCATCTAATTTTTGATTATCCAGCAGTGCCTTTCCCAAAAAGATCAATCTTTATCTATCTATAGGAACTTAAGATTTAGAAAAAATTTCTTTTTTTAAATCTGCAATTGTTATCTATGTTTATATTAGTTTTGAATACATCTTGAGGAACTTCAAGCTCAAATACTTATTGAGATATTGTTTTGACTTTTATTTTTCTCTTCTAATTAATATCCATATTTGTTTATAATAATTTTAATAATAATAGGTATTACAGATTAAAATTATGATTGATAGAAAGGATAAGTTTTTGTTGATATAAGTAAATATTTAATCATGTACAGATGCAAACTGTATCTTCACATAAAATTGCGCCATCATTAAAATTTATTCTTAAAAATTTCTAATCTTGTTTTATGCTTCTCTTAAGAATTTTCTGTTCTTGCAGTATTAGAAAGTAAGTTCTTGCATTATTGTTGATTGAAAGATTTTGCTACATATTTCTAATAATATTTTGGATTGTTTATTTCTTTTAATGGTAATATCAAAGAAGCCATTTATTTGCTTACAGGAGAGATGCTCATTTTATGATTATGTTCATTTCTATTGCTCCAGTTTTAAGTCTCTGTTTAAGGAGTTTTTGAGGGTGATTTTCTATAAATGATTCCAATCATGCATTCTGATGGATCTACAAAATCATTAATTTATTTTTTCAATTCCTTTGAATTAAGTTAAAAATATGCTAAGTTTGGTATCTTTTCCTTTGCCATTTATAAAGTATAAAACCAACATAAACTATTTTCAGAAGGCTAAGCCTAATTTAGCTTTAATAATAAATCACTAGATATGTACTAACTCAATTATTCAGGGATACCATTCAGTGCTAACTTGGAATTGATTGGAAGTAGATCACAAAATTTCATAAAATTTTAACAATTGTCTTCATTCTATAGCACAATACATAAAAATATGCAAGAAACTTTCCTTAGAAAAATGTTTTTTTTCTCATTCAAATTGTTCAAAATTTTTTCTAAGTCTTCTTAATTGAAAGATTGAAAAATCTAACGTTTTATAGCAGGGTTATTATTCATATATTCAATCAATCTAAGCATAGACTCAATTAAAGAGTCCACATCTTATTCAGAATGCTTTTTTAAATTAAGCATGTAGAAAATTAAATTGAATTTATATAAAGTAAATTTTATAAATTGTTAAATACTTTGGTTTTAAACAAATTTATAAGAGTAATATGATAATGTTGATAATTTTAATTTCATTTCAATCAATACTAAAGTTTAAATTTCTTGAATTGATTTTAGGTAGTCTTTTTGATGCAGAATTACATCTTTAAGCTTAATATATATTATTATTTTATCTTTAACCAAGTAGATCGACTCCTAGAATACCTTGGACTTTCTTTATTTTTTGTTATATTGATAGTAAATCTTACTATGGTCTTATATCCAACAATTAAGCTATTATTAATTAAAAATTATACTTTTTCCAACTACTAATAATGGGTAATGATTTGATTCTTACAATTTAGAATCACTAAAAATCTCTTCTCCAATTTTATCTACTTAGTTAGGTTTTTCTAATGTTGCATAAGGACTTTTATCCTAAATTTTATGTATTTCCCCTTTATTTTTTTCTACAGATGACATTTAAGTTCTTTAATCCTTTAAATCCATTTTATCATTTGTTACTTTCTCAACTTTTTCAGGACTTTTATTTGGAGATACATGTATTTTTTTTGTTGATTACGTTTGTTCTGCAATTAGGAAAACTTAAGAACATGATTATGAATGTTTAGTAGATTCTTGAATAGTTTAATATTATTCATTCTCTGGTATTTTTATGGATTTATGTATTTGTGAGTATATTTATGAAATATACCTAAATAAATTATCAATAACTAATAACTAATCCTTTGTAGTTTATTTCTAGTTTAATTGATGTATTCCATCCTTTTTTTGATATAACCTTTAATGAACTTATTAACTTTTTAAGTAAGTATTTAATTTTTCTTTGGTTTAGATACAAATTTCTGCTTAATTATTAATTTCTTATTCTAAAGAGATAGTCTTCTCTTGAATAGTATTAAATCTTCTCTCAAATTAATTAGTTAGTTTTTCCATTAAATCTTAATCTTCTTATTTGCATAAAGTAAATACTTTTTCTTCTGAACTATTTAAACAAAATTGTATATAATTATTTATTTGATCTAACTTTATTTAAAATTAATTTAAGATGTTATTTTATTTTTCTAATATATTTTTCATCTCAAGTTAAATTTTTTATTCTAATTAATCAAATTATTACTTTATTTGTGTACTTTAAGTCATCATACTTTAATATTTAAAAAAATGAATACCTTTTAGTTTGGATTGTAATAGTTTCTTTAAAAATTTAATTTTTTTAAGAAATATCATTAATCTATTGTAAAAATTCCTTTTCAAATTCTATAGTTGAATTTTTCGTTAATGTAATAGCACTTTATAGTTCTTCAACTACCCTTTCTGATTTTCTTAGATAAGTAGAAAAATTTTATATCTGATAATATTATTATTAAATCTTCTCATCAGTCCATTTTTACATTTCCTCAATTTTCTATTTCAATAGATCATCAATTAACTTAATAGATTTATCAATTAATGTTTATTGTAGTAATTGATTATTCATTAGATTATTTTATATTGTACTAACTATAAACTTATCGTTGGCCTTTAATTCAAATTTTTTATCCAATTTATCTACTTACTAATCAAGCTATACAAATTTATTGAACATATCTTCTCTCTTTTTTATTTCTTCCTCATGTTACATTTATTTTTACAATTCTATTTCTTTTATTTTATTAATAAGGGTTGCTTCATGTTCCATAAATATTTTTTCTACTCTCTAATTCAATTTCTCTTGAATAATATTTATGTTCTAACTATAGAATCATTTATATACAGTAGCATTTAGATTTTATTAATAGATGATCTAATTTATCTTTTCATTTAACTAAGCTATTTCATCTTTTGATTAAAGCATATATAAATTTGTATTAATTGACAATTGCTTTAAATCTGTCTAAAGATTATTAATTCTAATGTCTTAAGAGGCATTTTATATAATACTCATATATATATCAAAATTATTAATGAATTGTTATAGCTAATTTAGTTAAATTATAAATAAAATTAGAAACTGTTATTGCAAAAAGACATTTATAAGTTAGATGTTTAATCAAGTTTACATACTTAGCTATGATAGTAAAAACAGTACTATGAATTAAGCTTTAAAAAAATATTCGTTGTTTGTTTATTGAAAACAAGAAAATTTATATAATTTTAAGGATATTATAAGTAAATAATTGGATGAGTAATCTTATTGAAACTATCGCTTTAATAATATTAGTTTATGATAACTAGTTAAAACAAAATTCATTTTAATTAAAATAGTTTAAAATTTATCTTAACTTACTTTATTTTCTCAAAAATAAAATTAGTTAAATTATCAAATATCTAATGATCGATGACAATTGTATTACTGCTATATTCATATAAAGAAATATAAGGTATATATAATGGTAAAAAAAATATAATTGATTATCATTTATTTTTATATTGGCTCTTAGTCTTAAGTTATTTTTTATCTAAAGTTGCATTTGAAATCGATCCTTATTGTCCCAATTAAATGGAAATATTTGAACCTTGTTTCATATTCTTATTTTTTCCTATTGATATATTATGTTCCCTACTGGAATTTCTTGGTTGAGAATTATTGTTTTTATTATTATTTTCATCATTTTTAAAATTAGATACATTAATAGTTTAAATAGCATAAGTTTTTTTTATCCAAGGTTTTGATTGAGTGCTATCAATTTCTTCTGACTATTGTGCAGTATATGAAAACTATTAAACATTTTATATATTGCTTAGAGAATCTAAAATTTCAGTTTAAGGAGACTCCTCTTTTTCAATTTATTCATCAAACATTAGAATATTTACTATCGGAGTTGGTTTGAATAGATGAGGAGGTCCATTCAATTTATATTGTTTGTTAGATATTAATTTTATTTCATCGGTTGATTTTTAAGAATCTTTAAAGCACAAAGATGATCCCATTTTTGGTAAACTTTATTAAATTAATATAAAATTCACATATTACAAAATATTTGATCATTGTGAATAAATATATCAGATAAAGAAAGAAAAGTTGTATATTCTTTTTATTCTTAAATACAACATTAAAAATTATTATTAAGGATGTATTAGATAAATTATATTTTATGTTTTAAAAAGACTGAATACCTTAATATTCAAAGAACTTATAAAAAAGAAGATTAGTAAAAATGATAATCAATAAAAATTGTTATTTTATGATTTTTTATTAATATTATCAGATATAAAAAACAAACTTTTGTAATTTATTGTAAAATATATATGATTGATATAATAATTATGTTCTAAATAATAGAATTTAAATCGTATAAATTAAGATTATCAAACATAAAATAATTATTGTTTATCTATAAAAATAGCTCCAACATTGTTAGAAAATCTATTTTCAATTCCATCTAAACCTTATCCCCAATCATATCCAGTAGCATAGGCTAAAAAATAACCATCTGGTGACACTTAACTTGCAATAACAGGAGCATCAAATGGTATAGTTGTGATTTTGTTTTTCTTTTTTAAATCCCAAAATATTATTGTGCTGTCTGAAGAACTTGTGCTAACCCAATCATATGATCTACTATTAAATTGAAGCGAATTCACAACATAATATGTACTAATTTTTTCTGTTTTAAATGAGGTTTTTGAATCTTCTTCTCTTTTGTGACACTTATATACAATTCTATTTATTGCTTCTAATCTATCAGTCATTTCCATAACTGCTCCTCTTCCATCAACTGAACAATATCCCATTTACTTTGAATTATGAGATATTGATAAAGTACTAATTTATGATTTAATTCCTAATTTAGAATCCTCAACTTCAAAAATATTTCTAGATACAGCGCTATTTAAATTGCCTCTAATTTTATCCCATGAAAACCATTTAATTTTAGAATCTACATCAGCATATGCAAACATCCTTTCATTTTAATCTTATTCACCAACTGTTGGTATACTCGTCAAATTTAATTCATAAACAGGAGATGGTTTCATTCCCATAGTATTTTATTTAAGTGACCATAATCTTAGTTTCTTATCAAAACCCAAAGAAACCAATACTTACAATTCATCATTCCAAAATACTTATCTTGCAGGACAATCATCATGATAACCCAAAACAATATTCTATCCTGTTTTTATATCATAAACTCTAACTGTATTATCAGCCAAAGCTGCAAATATCATTGTCATATCTCTTTTCCAACTTATAGAAAGTACACTAAATTTATAAATATTCTTATTACGGTTCTTGGCAATCAATCCCATTTTTAAAGTCAAGAGCTATTTATGTTTATATCCCAGTTTAAGAAAGAATCTAATAAAAGCGTATATAACCATCCCAAGCTCCGGTAGCAAAAATATCATTATTTCCGAATCTAATTTCTGAGACAGAGTCCATTAAATAATCATTGGTAATTCTTGGAGTCTTGTTATAATGAAATATGAATACTTATATTGAGTGCATCATTATTTTGATAAATGGTACTAAAATTATAGTAATAAATATAAATTGTAATTGAAATAAAAGAACTTTTAATATGGTAAAAAATCAGTCTAAAAATCACAATTTTTATTCATCATCAACTTCATCAATAGCTTGTTATTATTAATTATATTTAGAAAAAGTAAAATTTTTCTTAATAACAGCTTCCTGAATGACTTTAGGGCTATTGCTAAAGTTCATTCCACCAGAATCAGGTGATTAAGTATCTGGAGTTAGATGCTCAAATTCTTAAGTTGAAAACTTTTTTAAAGCACTTTTTTTAGGCATTTCTTTAGGAGAACCTTCTGCTAAAGCTAGATTTTTTATTTTTGCCTATTAAACAAACCTAGGACTATTAATTGGTGGTATTTTAATAGTTGCTTTTTCATCTTCAATATCAATATCCTCTTCATCTTTTTACTTTACATTTTGATTTATTTCAGGTATTTATAAACGATCAGACTTTTCTTATTTAAATGTTAAAGTTTGCCAAGGCTTTGAATTATTGTTTAAACATTTTTTTTATTATTAAAATTTCAGCTTTCTATCTTAATATGGATCTGTAAAAAATTAATGTTCCAATGCTTATTATGCTGTAATACGATTTTTGGGATCAATTTAAAGCATTTGAAAGATTAAATCTATAGCTGATTAAGGTGTTTAGTAGATACTTAATGTATCTAAATTTATCATACACTTTTTATTTAATTTTAAGATCTCATGATAGTCATTTCCAGGAAATAAATCTTTAGAAGTAATTCTAATTGAATTATTTAGAATAATTACAATTTATAAAAAATGCAACCTACACTAAAAATATCACAAATTTTGTCATATTTTTTGGAAAGGTCTTTTAAATTTGCTATTTCAGGAGCAACATATCCTGGAGTACCACATTTAGGAAATGGATAACTAGGTGGTGTTGTACTTGTTGCCAATCCAAAATCTACAATTCTTAATCCAGAAATATCATTTAAATTCTTAAACATAATATTTTCAGGCTTCAAATCTCGATGCATAATATTTAAAGAATGCATATGTACAACTGCAGTTAATAAAGACTTTAATTATATGGATTAAATTACCATCATTATAGATTTTATCTCATCCCATCCTAATTATATAATTCCTTTAGTGATCATGTCATGAAGTGAATTCCCTTTCAAATATTCCAAGATAATATAAAATGTATTCTCTCCTTCATAAACTTCTTCTAATTTCACAATGTATTCATGATTTAGTGTTGCCATCAAATTTATTTCATTAAATAAAGCTTCCTAAGCTCATTTATATATTTACAAATCCTCCATCTTCTTTCAAATATCTTTTTTCTACATTTTTAGAAGCATACTGTTAATTAGTACATTTCTCTGTCACCAAATATACCTATAACTAAAAATTGCATTTACTCTTGAAGAACCTCCTCTTCCTAACTATTTGATTGGTATATAGAAGTCATTCACATTACGATATATCACTTTATTTCTCAACAAGATCTTCAGTTTTTTTAATCCCTCACAATCACCATTAAAATATTTAACTTCTCCTTTATATTCTAATCCAATTTAGTAATAATTTTATTTCTCTTATTGCCAATATACTTTTGTATCAAGATTTAACTTAAAAACATATTTCGGTTATTATGAATTTAGTTCCTTAAAATATAAATTTATCTCTTTACTTAAGTTAAAATTAAGTAGTCTTTAAATAAGAATAAAAAGTATGTGATATCTTTTAGAAGATGTTTTCTTAAACAAGTCATTTTAAATATTGATTTTTCATAATCCACTTATTGGAGTTGATTCATTATTACTGCAAATTTATATTAATTTAAACACAAATTAAATATATATAATAATTTAAAATCACCACTTAATAATAATTATTAAATAAGAAATAAATTTAATTAATCTAAGGTTTTTATAATCTAAGGTTTAATGAAAAAAATCTTTAAAATTTTAAAGATGAGATATTATTAGCATTTAAAGAAAATATATTTAAAATAGAAGAAGAAACTTATGATATTTCTTTATTTTTACATCTTATGATCTTAAATTAAAATTCTATACTATTTTGTTTTAATTAAGTTCTCAAAAATATTATTTCGATTAATTTTAATTATATTTATTTATATATCTAATTCTGATTTTGTAATTTATTAAAGCAATAAATAATTATGTAAAATTTATTAAGTAAATCATGAGATTAAAGTAAATAACACTGAAGTTATTTAAATAATTTTAAGAATATTAATAATTTTCATCTAATCAATTAAATAATAATAATATGTGAAGGGAAAAGGAATATATATAACAAAAATAATATTGGGAATAGAAATAATAATAATTTAAGAATAAAAAAAATATCAAATAAAGATGATTTTACTAATTTTATGTAAAATATGTATAAGAATAAATTAAGTGCTATTTCACATCACTATTATTGATCCATGTCATATCCTTCTCGATTACCACTTTCTCCAAATCCTTATATATCACTTACCAAAGNGTACATTTCTCTGTCACCAAATATACCTATAACTAAAAATTGCATTTACTCTTGAAGAACCTCCTCTTCCTAACTATTTGATTGGTATATAGAAGTCATTCACATTACGATATATCACTTTATTTCTCAACAAGATCTTCAGTTTTTTTAATCCCTCACAATCACCATTAAAATATTTAACTTCTCCTTTATATTCTAATCCAATTTAGTAATAATTTTATTTCTCTTATTGCCAATATACTTTTGTATCAAGATTTAACTTAAAAACATATTTCGGTTATTATGAATTTAGTTCCTTAAAATATAAATTTATCTCTTTACTTAAGTTAAAATTAAGTAGTCTTTAAATAAGAATAAAAAGTATGTGATATCTTTTAGAAGATGTTTTCTTAAACAAGTCATTTTAAATATTGATTTTTCATAATCCACTTATTGGAGTTGATTCATTATTACTGCAAATTTATATTAATTTAAACACAAATTAAATATATATAATAATTTAAAATCACCACTTAATAATAATTATTAAATAAGAAATAAATTTAATTAATCTAAGGTTTTTATAATCTAAGGTTTAATGAAAAAAATCTTTAAAATTTTAAAGATGAGATATTATTAGCATTTAAAGAAAATATATTTAAAATAGAAGAAGAAACTTATGATATTTCTTTATTTTTACATCTTATGATCTTAAATTAAAATTCTATACTATTTTGTTTTAATTAAGTTCTCAAAAATATTATTTCGATTAATTTTAATTATATTTATTTATATATCTAATTCTGATTTTGTAATTTATTAAAGCAATAAATAATTATGTATAATAGATTTTAAATTCTTTAAACTTCGCTTACTAAAAATATTTAATAAATTTTATATTTAGTATAAAATTTATTAAGTAAATCATGAGATTAAAGTAAATAACACTGAAGTTATTTAAATAATTTTAAGAATATTAATAATTTTCATCTAATCAATTAAATAATAATAATATGTGAAGGGAAAAGGAATATATATAACAAAAATAATATTGGGAATAGAAATAATAATAATTTAAGAATAAAAAAAATATCAAATAAAGATGATTTTACTAATTTTATGTAAAATATGTATAAGAATAAATTAAGTGCTATTTCACATCACTATTATTGATCCATGTCATATCCTTCTCGATTACCACTTTCTCCAAATCCTTATATATCACTTACCAAAGCAATTTTCTTTATTTTGTATCTTGTATATAAATATGCTAATAAAATAGATAATATAATAAAGAGCACTATAAATCCCATAATTATAGAGGCCATGGATTCTGTATCATATATGATGCCATCACCATTGGTTATTTTAACATTAAATTGATCTACATATTGGCATAAGATTAATTATGGAGGAATACCTGTTAGTTTTCCTTTTTATGGACAATGAGTTGCATTAATAATTAATTTATAATCGAAAGATCTTCCTATAGTTCTATTACTTCTTGGATTACATCTAATGTAAGGATTTTCAATAATATATGGCATATATACAATAGATTAAGAAGTAATGCCAATTAAGAATGAGTTTGTAATATTATAATTAAAATTGTTGCTAACATTAAGTGATCCTTTATCAACATCATAGAAATCCATAGTTATTAGACTTGGTATAAAGACATATTCTTCATAAAAAGAATTTTATCTTTCTTAACTAAGATTATCTTTTAAAGTAAAAACAAATTTTGGTTCAAATTTCTCATAAATACCTGTTCTTATAATTCTATGTTCATCTTTTCCTCTTAAAATTGTAAATTCAGGTAAAATATCAATTTCAGAATATTTACCAGTCAAATAATGAACTTTTACTTTAAACCAAGCATTTTGATGAAGACCTACTTCAACTAAAGTATTAATAACTCCTCTTTCTTATAATACTAAAATATAACTATTATTGTATTCTGCTAGTGTTGTTCCATGAGGGATTGTAATAATACCTAATTCAGAATCTAATTAAGCATCAAATCCAGAGGAATTAGATGAGACTATAAATCTAATGATTCCACGTTATTCATCAAGTATATACATATATTTTAAATCTTCAGTTCCTCCAAATACTAAATCAACTATTTTTATTTTTCTAGTTCTATTGTATAAAGTAGTTGAATTCATATTCCCAATAAAATGTAATTCTCCATTTTCTTTATATTAATATATATCTAATCCATCCACACCTATTGGAATAAAAACATGCCAACCAAATACTTTTACTTAACCCAAATAATAATTATCATTATCTAGTCTTTCATTAGTTATATTCCTTAATACAAATGAACTTAAATTATCATAATTCACTTTTCCTCCAATTATTTAATTTCTATATATTAAATAAATGTATTGTGTTTAATCTGTGTATATAATTTATGGAGGTTCTATTATTTTTGCTTCTTTGCGTAAATGTTGAAAAGAATAGTTTGCTTACAATTGAATATCATGACCTATGATATTTGATGAATTTTAATTAACTTTATATAGTAATATTTAATTATTGCTTGTGACGATAGCAAAAGCTTTTTTTATGTGTACCATATTCAACAAAACAGGTATATTTAGTAATAATTCTGGATCATTAGTTTGTAAATCAGGCAATTCAAATATTTTTTAACTATATATAGAATAATCACCAAATTAAATTGATCCTTATTTAACATAACAAATGCTTCCTCTTTATTCTGATTCCAATTTAGCATCAATAACATACTTTGCTTAAGGATAGTCTCTTATATTTAATTACTCTGTCACAACTACATTGATTTATTCTGATTCAGATATTTTATTGTATAGAACATGAGTTGTAAGATTAGTAAGTTGTTTTGCTAAAACTGTTTATAACAAAAAAAATATCATTATTTTTATTAATTCAAATTTTATGACTACACTCTTTGTTAAATGTATACAATGTAATTAGAGACCTGCAACAATCAAATGTCTATAGTGTAAAATAGGATAAATGATCAGATTATGTTACACTTGTGATCAAACAGTCCATAATAAATAAGTGTCGATAGATCAATAACATAAAAGAGATATCATTCCTTACTAAGGTGACTATAGAAATCTCATTAACAATAGAAATCTATTCAAAAGCTCCAAAAAATTCAGATACCATACAAGGGAATAAAAATGCCTAACATATTTAATCAAAAAAATAATAATAACCTTAATAACAATAATATCAATAGTCAAAAGTTCCAATTAGTAATAAATAAGAGCCTCTCTAATTTGTTTAGAAGCAAAATCAAAATGTTGCTAAAGTAGTATAACATTAACAACAAAAAGAAATTAATCAAAGATAGAATAATTAAATAAAATATGAACCCAAAGAATAAGATTATAAAAATAGCTCTTAGAATAATTAAGTAATTCATTTAAATTTAATTTTTTAGGATTAAAATAATTAATCTCTTATTAATTTATTAAAAGAAGAGAAAGAATAGAATTAATTACTAGAAAAAGAATTAAAATAAACTTAAGATTATTTGAATTAAGTGAATAAAGAAGTAGAAAAAAAAATGTAAATTTATATATTCTAATTTATTTTAAAGAAAATAATCTCAATAAGATTTAGAAAAAAGTTTAATGATATAAAAAAAGAGAATGAAGAAGAAAAGAAATAGACATCTAATCTTACAACTGATGTAAAGAAATTGAAAGATTAATTAACCAATGCTGAAGCATAGACATAAAAGAAATTAGATTAATAAAAGAAATAATATGAAAAATAAATGTAAGAATTAGAATAAGTAATTCTGGAAAAATAATAATAAATTGATGAAATTGTTTAAGAATTTTAAAATTATAATTTAGATTAAATCTAAGCTAAAATGGAAGAAATGGAAAATGAAATTAATATGAAGGATTAATTAATTGAATAATTATCTACATAAATATAAAATGGAGGTGGAGATCACAAAGAAGATTAGAATTCAGATAGAAATAATATTAAGTAAGAAATAGAATAGAAAGATTAAGAAATTAAGAAATTAGAAGAACTAATTGAAAATTTTAAAGAATTGTATTAACATATGTTAGATGAAAAATAAGTTATTACAGAAGATAATGAAAAATTATTAAATGAAAATAGTTAATTTAGAGAAATATTTAATGTAAATTATTATTTTATTTAGTAAAATATGCATTTATTTGATATCGATCAAAATCAATATGAAGGAGAAGGAGAATAAAGAGAAGAAGAAGAAGAAGAAGAAGAAAATGGATATCATTAAGAGGAAGATATTAATTGAATACTATTAAGTTAGATATAATTGAGAAAAATGAAGGCAACGATAAAATCTTGATATATATCATTTTTCAAATATAAATTAATAATTATATTTTTATTAAGAAAATTTAATATAACTAGTTAATTATATAAATGATAGCTTATTTCTATATATTAATTAGAATTTAATTATAATTATAATTTTTATATGAAATTAAAATCAGCTATTGTTTTCTTAGATTATTCTTTGAAGCCTAGAGTATTTTAATTAGAAAGATATGCTATTAAGAAACTTGAAAAACCTGATGGCTATAAATTAATATATTTTAAAGAATTTGAAAAAGCCCAATAATTTGCTATTTAAGCACAATAATTATTGGAATTTAAGCAAGTTGAAAATTTATAATAAATGATGATTTCTGATATTAGTTTAATAAGAGAGAGAAGGTATCATATTCTTTTTTCTGTTTAGCTAAAAAGATGGATAAATTAGAGAAATTAGTGTTTAATAATAATAATAAAATGTCTTCGATAAGACTTATAATGTAGAAAATACAACAATATAAAATAGTTAATTCAAATATAAATAGGAGAATAAGATAGTTAACTAGTATAAATTTGATGATATAAATTAAAATGATTGTTATAGTATTTTGGATGAGATAGAAGATTAAATGAAGAAAATATAAATTAGTAGATAAAGATTAGTTAAATTAGAATAATTGGATTAATAATTTGAAAATCTATTATATTATTATCCAAAAAGTCTAGAAATAATTCCTATTTAACCTTAAAATCTATATACACTTTATTTTGATGGTGCAAGTAAATCTAACCCTGGTCCTGCTGGTGCTGGAATAGCATTGTTTGATAAAATGAAATTAATTAAAGAAATTACTTAACCTTTGGGAAAGTAAACAAATAATGTAGCTGAATTTTTGGCATTGTTTTTTGGAATAAGATATACTTTAAATTTAGGAATAAATTATTTAGAATGTTTTGGGGATAGTAAAGTATTGAGATTATTGATTATTAGCTTATAATTGATGGAATGAATAATAAGTTAAATTATAAATAAAAACATTTAGAAGACATTAGAGTAGCAATTTGTGATTATGCATAATTATTTAAGAAAGTTAAATATACTCATATTTCGAGAGATCATAATGAAATTGCAGATAAATTAGCTTCAACTGCTGCTTAATTATAAAAAAAAAATGAGCTTTGAGTTTTTAATATAATTTATAATCAAAAAAGAAAATACAATTTAATCAATATTAATGTTAAAATATTTAAGAGTACGTAATCCAGACTTTGCTGATCGACAGTAACCTAGTATCTTTTTCTCCACATATTAAAAGGTTCTATTGATATCTTGGATTTATATTCCGTTATTATTAGAGATCATTAAATGGAAGACTAGCTTAAGCATATTTTAGTCAAAGATACTTATGAGTAATGATAATAAAGATAGCATAGATTTGAAACTATTTTTAAGTCAAACATAACAAATATGGATATGTATACACAATTAATTCAATATAATGTTGATGCTTACATTGATTTACAATCTTTTAGATTTTTACTAAAAGGAGATATCAAAAGTGGTAGAACTCATTGTTTGATTGGTGCACCATAGGATCCAGGTTTATTATTAATTTTTACTGGACATGTATTTTATAGATTAGAAGAATTAAAAAAGTTAGAGAAAAATAACACATTTGAAAATAGATTTAACTATAAAATGTTTGTATAATTGATATTAAAATTAAGCTAAAATGTTATACAAGAGAAAACAATTAATATTATGATTTATTAACAAATTGTAAAGAACCTTTGAATGATTTTGAAAGTGTTATTTCATTTGATTCATAATTGGCATTCTTAAAATTACTAAGAATTATTCTAAAAAACATTGATTAAAGAGTATTTATAAGTATTATTGAGTAAATAGAAATTTGAAACTGCTAAAGAATATCATACTTATTAATAAAACTAAGGTTCATTTAGATTGGGTTAAGTAACATTTGATTTTATACTTGAAAAAACATCAACAACTTGGTATGGAGTATAAGAAATAAAATGTGCACATTTTAAGTTTGAAACAATTGATCTTTAAACACCAACTATTGCATATGATTAAGATAGAATAATCTACTTTTTAAATCCTGCCTTAAAATATCAAAGTAGTACTAAAATGATTCTTAGAGATTCAAAATTTGCTAAAATTAGCAAGTAAATTGAAAAAATAGATATATAAATAATTAAGAATAAATTTAATTTTAGTAAATATTTTTATGTATTTAGTTTTAAGATCGATTAAAATTATTAAAAATAGAGATATTTTAATTTAATTATAATTGTTATTTAAATAATTTAGAAAGGAAATAGAAAAGCTTAATATAATGTTAGAATTAAAAGCAGATATAATTGAATAAGTACAATAACAATTAAAATTGGATATTTAAGCAATAGGGAAAGTCATCACATCAGTTGATGTTAGAGTAAATAGTATAATTAGATTTAGGAATTTCTTTTATCTAAATTTTTACTTTATTAAGTAAGCGAATCTTTTGACATTTGTTTGCCTTTCTAAAAAAAAATTGAAAATATTTTAGCAAAAATAAAAAAAATAAAAAAATAAAAGTTTATACTTTCTGCTGATTATAATGATAATTGTTTAGAAACAAGAGTATTTAAAGATATTAAAAGAAATCTATAAGATATTTTAAATTTTATTAAAGATGAGGTTTATAGTGAATAACATAGAGCATTAAATTATTAAACAATAAAAAATCATATATAAGAAGACTTTGTTTAATAATTGCCTGATGTTTAAATTGAAGATTTAATTCAAGTTGAAGTAACTTAATAAAGTTCTAATTCTTAATTACCTTCACTTGAGCTAAAAAAACATAATAGATCAAAATAAAATTCACTTTTCATTGAAAAATTTAAGAATGATAATATACTTAGTATTGAATAAACTTTAAAATTAATAAAATAAACAGCTAGATCTCATTAAGGTATTTCAACATTAAGAAATCATATACCTCGTTTGAAAACAGATAAATGTAGTTTGTAGTCATCAAAAAAATCTTAATTAAAATTAATTAAAATTGATACAACACCAAGAGGTGTAACACTTTAAAGTCCAATGTTTATAAATTTAGAAAATTAAAATACTTCTATAATGAGTTAGAAATAAAAAGAATTTAAATAACCTGAAGATTATAAGAAATTAAATAGTGTAATAAATAATAATTCTAAAATATTAAATACTATGAGTTAATTAAGTAATGATTAACTTCAAAATAGTATAATGTCTTCAGATGAAATAATTAAAGGATTTTAAAGCAAAGTTAAACTTTAAAAATGTAATAATTTTGATAATTATTAGAATAATCTTTATATAAGATGCCAAATCTTTCTGCAAATTACTTAAACTGTTTAGAAAGAATGCTTAATTTAGAAATTAAAAGTAAACAATGAAAATTTACATATATTATATATTATATATATCTTATATTTCAAAATAATACTATCGAAATAAGTAGATTTAAAATGATTATTAAATTACTATAAGAATTATCTATCTATATTTATATATAAAATGTTTACTGGACAATATAAACAAGATGATCCATTCCAAGTACAAGAATTAACACTACAGGATAATGGAGTTGTGTAAGTAGAACAAGCAACATATTGACATTTATCATTTAACCATGAACATTCATATTATGCCATTCTGCTACAATCTTATTACTAATAATGATGATAGAAAATACACTTTCCATATCAGAACATTTTAAGTTACTAAAATTCTCACATTATTTCTTCTTTTAGATACAATAAGGTATAGAATTACAATCATTATTATCCAATGATAATCTATTACAACTTTAAAATTTAAGGCAACTCTAAGTTTATGAATTCCAAAAACATTATATTCCTGTAGGAGTAATGCCTTGACACTTTTCTTAGGTTGTAAAATTACAATCTTCATAAGGAAGACAATATCCATCATTTGCGATACATCCAAATATTTGATTACAAATTTATTTATCTGTATAATAATTGCAAGATTATCCATCATGACATTTCTCCAAATACCAAGCACATTAAGGACTTATACATTTTGATTATGATATAATTTCTGTACAATTTGGTTGATAACAATTTTTCCCATTCCAATTGCATCCTTAAAATTATGTACATTATTAAGGTTAAGTAAAATTTGAACATTAACACTGTTCTGCACCTAAAATAATTTCTAGAAGAAACAATAAATTATATAGAATTTTCATTTTTATAATGTTATTTATTAAAGTATAGTAATCATTAATAACATTGAGTGTTATGATTTCCAAACCATGATGTATTTGCAGTATGGTTTTTAGAATTATCTCTATATGATTTTGGAGTCACACTTCTAACTATTAATTTAGATATTGGACTCATTCGAAATTTCTATGATTATCTTTCTAGAATTTCTTCATGTTCTCTATTTTGTTATTTCATTTTTAAATAATTATCATATTGCTATTATCTTTCCATAAACTAACAACCTGAGAATTTTTGATTTACTATATCTTAAGAATGTTTTAATATCTTTGGACTGAAACTTTATTATTAATAATCAGATTCCTAATTCATTTATTCCTTTTCCATTCTTTATTAAAACACTTTCATTTCAGTTTTATTAACCCTAGTATAAATATATGTAATACCAACTTTATTATGACTTATACCATTATTCAAATTACTTTTTATTCATTGGAGTCTTTTTTGTATTTTGTTATATTTTTGTTGATTCATTCTATTCTTTTGCACAATTATATTCAGTTTTAAACCTTTAAGTATATTTATTTATTGAATTTGTTTCTTAAACTTTAGGTTTTGAATTCTATACTAAATTTTTTTATTTTAAAATTTATGTTGTTTGAGTTGCCTTGTTTAAATTAGAGTCCAAATTTTATTGTAATTAAATTGAAAATTTGGAATTTATAGGTATTTTACAAGAGACTGTTAATTGTGTTTATGTTTCATGATTAACTTTTTTAATGATTATCTTTTTATTATTTTACAATATTGGATTTTGAATAGGAGATTTAGATGTTTTATTTGTATTAAAGTTTGAATTCTATTATACTTCTGATCTTCTATCTGATGTAGGAGTAATTAAAGACCTTTTATTCAAAGAAGCAAAACTTGTTAAAAATTAATTTTATTGTTTTTATGCAATATCTAAATTCTAATTAGGTTCTGTAGATATTATTTAGTTTTTCAAAGTTTAATTTGTAGAGTAATTAGTTTCATAATTGAATAATCTAGGAGATACAATTGATTCTTCAGTCTTTAAATATTTATCTAACTCCTACCTTTTAGATTAATATTACTATTATAATTCAGCAACTTAAATTATATAAATAATTTTACTTTGTCTTTGCCTAATTAGATATTATTAAGTTTCAAAATCTTCTTCATCACTCAATATTTCTTAGGATTAATACATGATCTGTAAATTATCAAATTTATTTATAAATAAATTATATTAAATAAATAATTATAAGAGATGGATTTACATTATATTGATAATTAAATAATATATATTTTAATTAATATCACTTAGTTTAACAGGAAATAAAGGAGAATCTAATAATCTATAGATAACTTATTTCTATAAAGATGTTATTATAATTTCTTTGTATGATTCACTATGAGAGACATATTTACCTTCTTCAAGTTAATTCACTTAATATTTTAAATAACTTTAAGTTTTAATGTAATTTAATTCTTAAACTTCTTATGAAACTTAATATATCTAAGATGATTCCACATGAATATTAATATTCAAGTTTCATTTAGTAAATTTTTGAAATAAATTAAAAAATAATGGTTATCTAAAATTTGAAAATAAAATTCTAAATGGTTTTGTATTTTTCAAATAATATGGTTAATTCATATTTAAAGTTATCTTATAAATTCTAAATTTCATAAAGAACAATCAAAAAAATATATTATCTTTAATTAATTATAATTTATAATCTATGTCTAACAACAATCATTCTGATGATGAAGAAATGTTTGTAATAATTATAATTCTTACTTTAGCTTGTGGGGAAGATTCAAGCATAAAAAGTAGAAATAGAGGCACTTTAAAAATAATTAAGAGTTTAAGAATTTCAATTTAAACAACAGATATTAGAAGTATTACCTTTATTAATAAAAAGTTAACAAATGAACTTGAGAGAGAGAGAAAAAGAACAAGTGATTTGGAGAATGAAATAACCACATAAATTAGTTCAATAGGACAAGGGGAAATTTAATCATTTGCTACTTAACTTGAATTAAAGTTGTCAGAAGCTGAAAATAAGTTGTTAGAATATAAAGCTAATGAAGTTAATTATGTGAATAAATTTATAGTTGAAATTGCAAAAAGAAATTTAGAGTTTAAAAAGAAAGCCAGAGAATGAGGAAATAGATGAATTAAAATAATAGTTAGTTAAAATGGAGGAAACAGCAATTGCATTAATTGTTGAAAAAGAAAAAGTTATATAAGATCTAAAAAGTCAACTTGAATGTTCAACATAAATTTAAGAGACTTTTCATGATTAAGTACATAGTTCTAATGTAGATGATGAAAAGGATATTAAAATTTAAAATTTAAAATAATTAGTATAGGAATTAAACTAGAAAATAGAATAAGACTAATTGAATTTTGATGAAAGATTAATGAAATTAGAGCATGAAATTACAGAAAGAGTATTAGATAGTATTAGTCATTAAATAAATGAATCAAAATCAGTAGAATAAGATTTACTTCATTAAATCAATCTTTATGAAGAGAAAATAAAGAATTAAGATAAATTATTAGTTAGTTAGGAGAAATTATTATAATAAGTTAAAGATGAAAAGTATAAGGAAGTTAGTTTTTATGAAGGTAGACATGTAGAGATGTAAAAGAAATTATCATCTGCTTTATAATAAGTATTAAAAAGTGATAGAAAATCTGAAGATGCATTTAAATAATATACTAATTTATAGAGAGAGAGAACTATACTTTAAAAATAAAGAGATGAATAAGTTAAATTAAATGTTAAATTGGAGAATAATATTAGAAAATAGATTTAAGATATGGATGAACTTAGATAATTTAATAATAATTGTTAATAATAAATTGATGATTTAGAATAATAAGTTAATCATTTAGAATAATAATTACAAGAAACTAAATTTTATTATGAAGAATAATTATAAATGCAAAAGATTCATATACCTAGTGAAAGATAACATTCATAATAAGAAGAATAAGGATAGGGAGGAAATTTATTAAGTGAATTATTAACAGAAGAAGTTTCAATAGAAAAACCTCATAATACTTAATAGAGTGAAGATAGTTTCCATTAATAAATACCATAAACACCTTAATCTAAAAATGGATTAGGACATATGTTTGCATCATCTAGAATCTCAAATACAAGTGTGAATACTAAAAGAAGATATTAAGAAATAGAATAATTAAAAATAGAATTACATTCTATAAAACATGAAAATGAGTAAGATATAATTATATTATATTTAGATAATTAGCAGAAGAAATAGAAAATTATGAACATTTAGTTGGTGTATTATAATCAGAAATAAAAGCATAATTATTAGAAATATAAAACTTAAGAAAAGGAAAACTTGATTATTCTTAAGAAAGAGATTTGAGAATAGATTAAGAATAATTAAAATAATCACTTCATAAACTTGAAACTCATTTTATTACTGCCAAATTAAGTTGGGCTGAAGAAGTAAATTTCTTAAAATCAGAAGTTAAAAGAGCTGAAAAATAAGCATAAGAAAGCACTTTATTATATAATTAAATATTGACTGAAAAAGAATATTTTTAATCCAAATTGAAGAAACTTGAAACTTAAATAGCAAAGAAAGAAAAAAAGAATTAAAATTCTTAAAACACTCCTTTAAGTCCACTTAAAGAGGATGATTAGACAATTAAAAAAAAAGGATTCTTATCCTATTTCGGAAAGTGAAATATAAATTTTGTTGATAATATTAATAATATAAACCACCACATAAATTAAATAAATTTTCATTTAAAATAAATGGATTAAAAATTATAAGAAGAAGAAGAAGAAGAACTTGATGAGAAACAATTACTAGAAAAATAAAGATATTAGAAAATATAAAAAGAAATCTAAGAATCATAGGATAGATCAAATGAAACATTATAAAAAATGAAACTTACATTCTAAACAATTAATGATGTCTAAGAGCAGGCAAGATCAACTGTTGATAATATTGACAACTTTTAAAAAACTTTTAGCATCACAATGGATTAATTACTTGAAAACATAGGCAAATCCTTAATTTCAAATAGTATAAGTTCAAGTGAACATAATCCAAAAACTGCTATAGAATTAACTATAAATGAAGCAAAATAATTAATCACTAAAAACACTGTTATTTTATGTGGTTCAGGTCTCAGCAAAGCAAGTGACATTCCTACTTCAAAAGAATAGAATGGAGTATGGCTATATGGAGATTGCAATTACCAATTATCTAAATTGAAAACTAGAGATTTCTTATTAGATTAAACTGAAATATATTGGGAATGGCATAAATAATTTAAATAATAAACATAGGATAAAATACCAAATGCTGGTCATATTGCTATAAAGAATTTTAAAGAAAAAAATAAAGATGCTTTGATTGTTAATTTAAGTATTGATAATTTGTTAGTTTCTTTGTTTGAATCTGAATAGATTAAATATGGATATAACAAATAGGTTTATGAAATTAATGGTAATATCAAATATATGAGATGTTTGTATGAATGTACATTTCAAGAAGCAGAATTAATGACTGTTTATGATATTCCAGATCTATTATAATAAGAGATTCCAAAATGTCCTATATGTGGAGCAAAAGGAAGACCTCATTTATTATTACTTGATGAAGAGATTTTAGATGAAAATTGTAGGATAACAGAAATATAAGAGTTATATTAAAGGTATGATACTATTATTGTAATTGGTACAACTTTATAAACTCATTTCGCTAAAACTTTGGTTTGTGAATTTATCAAAAAGAAAGCTACAATAATTGAAATAAATCCAGAACCTGTTATTGAAGTTGGAAATACATTTTGGTTAATAGGAAAATCAGAAGATATTCTACCTGAATTATTAGATTGAAGTGATTTTAATTATATTATAATATTATCTAAAGTAAATCAAATTATTTAAATTTAATTTTAAAATATTTTAAAAGGATCTATTAAACAAAATATTTGAGCTTAACATAAAGGAGTTAAGGAGACAAATTTAATAAAATATATACTATATAAGAAATCTTTATTATTATAATAATTAATAATTTACTTTTTAAAGGAGCCCCTATTGATAATATATAAGAAAATTGTCTATATTTAAAATGAATAAATATTTAATGATTATTATTTATAGATCATCAAAATAATAGTTAGAAATGGGAATGTTTTCTCATAAGTTTTTAAGTATTTTATATACATTCTAAATTTAACAATACTTAATTATTAATAAATATACACAATGAATCGAGATTTACAGCCACCTTACAAATTAGATCCAGATTCAACAGAAAGGATTATAAAAGATTTATTGATTTATAAAGATGCTTAATTAAAGGTCATCCTTAAAAAATATATTGAAATCACTGCACCATAAGAAACTTTGAGTGAAGAAAAATTGTAAATAAATAGACTAAATAAAAAGACAATAATTAGTTGCTGAATTTTAAAAAGAAATAACTGTTTATGAATTTTAAATAGCTAAGGCAGTCAGATAATTGGAAGCATAAAATTTTGATAGAGAATAAAATTAAGAATTAAATAATTCAATAAGTAATGTATTACACTGACTTTCTTAGTCGAAGGAATAAAATAAACTGATTTAGAAATAGAAAATCTAAAAAGTGTGTATTAAATTGAAGAATAAATAAAAATTAATAGATAACATTATGAAAATTTATCAAAATAAATAAGTAGTTATGAGAATGTTGACAATATTGTTAAAAATATAGAAGTGGCAACAAAAAATATAGAAAAATTAAAAATTCAGCACAAATAAGCTGCAAAATTAATTAAAATTAAAGAAAAATAATTATTTATGATGGTATTTTATAATATAATTATATTATAGTTACATTTAATGTAGGATTTAATTGAGGTAAAGTTTGAATAATGAAATTCTTATTATTATATTTTGAATATTATTAAATTTAAGAATTATTCATTTAAAATAAGAATACTGATTAATTTAATCAAATTTGATAAGAATTTTATGTGAAATACAAATTTAATTAAGATTATTCAATAATTATTAAATTTAAAGAAAATGGATAAGCTAAGTTCTAAACTAGACAAATTTTACACAGATTTTTATGAATTTGAAATCAATACAAGAAAAAAGTCATCCTAAAATCAAATAGATTTAAATACTTCTTTAGATCAACATTTTAAAGATCTGGAATATTTAGAAAGTAAAGATTAAAGCTCCGATTATGAGGACTGAATACCTCCAAAAATTGATTAATGATTGTTATAGATATAAATTATGTATTAGAATCTACAAAATAATTCTGTTTTAAGTTACAATTTCCTTTTTAAATACTAATATCCATTAATGAGATAGAGTAATACAATTGAAATACTGTATATTTATCGTAATAATCATAATTTATACATATAAATGTCATAGGAATTCAAATAACAATTCTTCTAAATTTTAAAGTTTGTGCCCAAAATTTATTAAATTCATTTCACAAGAATTACTTGAACAAGAACTATTTTTAATTTGATGAGCCTATTTAATATTAACAACACAATTTTTTAGACCATGATAAAGCTTAATGGGAATTTCTTAACCACATGAATTCCAAACATTTTATGATTTAATTAAACCTAATATTTAATTAATAAATACCGTTTATTATATGTAATCTTCCATTCAAAGAAATAGGATTATATCTAGGATCTTACTTCTCTTCATGAGATTATATGAGAGAATTCCAGAAATGGAATCCTAATTCAGGCATATCATTTGGACAAGTTTAAAATACTTCTTTTGATTTCTTCAAAGTGTCAGTCAGCATATCATCGATTTCGCAAAAACCATTAATTATTAATAAACCTCCAATTCTAGGAAGATTATTTTATATATGTGTCACTAAATTAGAAATAATTATTACTGTAACTTAGTATCTAGAATCCACCATATCCATATCCTATAAATTTATAAATGTCATTATTTTTAATTATATCTTTTTGACATAGCTCAAAAAGTAATGAATCCAATAATAAAGAAATATCTAAATTATCTTGAATTATATTTGGATCAAACACTGTATAGGACTACCCTACAATAAAATAAAAGTTTTACCTGGTAAATTCATTAATAAAATAGTTGTATTAGCTTTAATATTCTATTACATCACGTCTAAATATTCAAATGAATTATCAAAAAAATCTCCTAAAAATATTACTATTTGATGTTCTTTTTCAGTTAAATCTAAACCACTTTAATTGTCTTTATTAATCTCTTAATCATCTTCTTAGTGTTATAATATTAAATATGGTATTGCACACTATTCAAAACAAAAGTAATTTACAGACTCCAAAAATATATCTGGTACACTTTCAGGGGGATATTCTAAATCATAGAGTTGACAAACATCTAATAAAGAATATTGAGTTTATGGAACTTCAATAACTCTTAATTTACCCTAAAAGAATGATTATCTATTTGAATTCAATTATCTCTAACTTTTATTGATTCTATTTCTTTAAAATTAATCTGATTAGCTATCTGATCTTTTTAAATGTTATGATTCCATTTAACTTCTTTAAGATTATAGTCCACCAGAATGCAATTTTGCAGATTAAATCTTATTTGGTTTTGGAGGCTTTGTATAATTAAGAAAACCCATAGTTAATCTATTTATATCAATATTATTGGTTTTGGAATTTGAAGAATTCCGTTTTGTATTTTCCAATTATGTTTATTAGCTAGGCATAAATAATTTAAATGTTTTAGGAGCCTATGAATGAGCAGATTGAATAACTCTAAACTATTTTGCACTCTATATTTTTCTAACTCTATTTTCCCCTTATTCTTATTCTGCATTATTTTATGATGTTTGAGTTTTTATTTTTTATAATGATTAATTTTAATTTTATCTAATCCTTGAATCATTTCTTTTTATGTTTGATCTATCTAATTATGATAATTATTAATGTGTTGTATTTAAACTTGTTTTTTATTAGGCTAAAGAGGATGAATCCCTTTTAATCCATTATTTTTATTATAAATCATCAGATAATCTCTGATCAAAATATTTACTAGCTAAAGAGTAAACGACAAAACAATTTTTACATATTTTAACAGTTTTATAGAGATTTGGTAAATTATAAACTTCTGTTTTATTAAATTTAAATGGATATTCTTCATCAGTATTTATTTTATCAAATTCTTAAAAATGATGCTTTGAATTTCTAGTGAATATCTTATTTTTCATTAAAACCTCTATAACTTCTTATGAACATTCTCTTGTTCTAAGAATCAATTAAAAAGAGATTTCATGAGGTAAAGTAACTGAAAACTTTTCTTCATTCATTTTTTTATTACCAAAATATTTTTTGTAATCTGTAACAATATTTTTACGTATTTGAAGAGGACCTCTATTCTTTTCTTCCATTATATAGTCACAAAAATCACCAACACATTTTTATACTATTAAATTTTTATATAATTTTTGACTAATTTCTTTATCATCTTCATATATTGTTTAAGGTATTTTCATTGGTTTTTTATCCCTTAATCTTGTAAACATTTTAATTAAAATTAAGAAATTTTCAAATGAACTATTATCCTTTAATTCATTTTTCATGCTTTAAATTTCATAAGGTGCATTTTCCTGAAAATCAACTAATAATTCTTTTAAACCTAGAAAATATATCATCTATTAATCATTTTGCATAAATTTAGCAACTAATTTCTTAACTTTCACTTTATATGCTTTTTCTAAAAAATCAACTAACTTTTTAACAATCTAAAATTTACAATTTTTAATTTACTTTTGATAATGTTTAATTCATTTAATTATCAAAGAATTTAAACATACAATCCACATATTCAACTTAATCATTTTTATTACTCTCATCATAACTGTCTGAATGCTATGTCTATTATTATATATGTAATTATGATAATTTCTTTTGCAAAGGTTATAAAATTACTTATTTTTAGGTTGATTTTTTAAAAAATCTATAACTGACAGGTAAATTAATAACATCTTATCTATATTCAACATAAAATAATTCATCTAACTTATTAGATTGATATTACCAGCTTTTGAATAATTCTCTAAATGCTCTTACAATATTTATAAGCCACTAACATTTCCATCTAAAAACATTTTAACCAAATCAATTTTAGTTATTGATTTTTTTGCTTTACTTATTCTTGCAAATGCAGTAATTTCATTCTTTCCAGCCTTAATAATATCTAAAAGAGTTGTTAATGTATCAATTCTAAAATCTTCATTTTGTTTTACTTTGCATAAAACTCTACTTATTTCTACAAAATTCAATTTATTAGAGTTCTTTTTTAATATAAGTGGAGTAGGAGATGTTTTTGAATTGAATAACCATAATGTTGCTGTACCTTTTGAAAAAACAATAGTTTGAGGTATAATAATATCGCACTTTATTTTTTTTTTTGTAAACATCTCTAAAAAGTAAATTGGTGAAGTTAAGTGTATGTAATTTTCATCCCTTTTATCAAAAAACACAGATTTCTTTTTCTCATTCATTTTAACAAATAATATTTATATTTTTATAACATATTATATATTATTTTCTTCAATTCTTTAATCAAGAACTTTTAGTTACTCTGGAGAAGGAATAAATAATTAAATTTTTAATTATTATAAATCATATAAGTCTAACTTTTTGCTTATTTTATATTTCTTACTCCTTCTTTTTGAGATGATTTTAGTATTCATCAATAATCTTTTGCATATATTTTAGTTTTTACTAAAAATAAAAGATTACTATACCTCTAATTGCTCTAATTCAATTTTTAATTAATCAATATTTTTTTTCCTATTACTATAATCTTAAATCAATTCAGGACGATTCACAATACTATTCTACTTATTTATAAATACCCTGTTTATTATTTTAATTTAAGATTTTCAGTTCTTAATTTATCTTTAGATTCTTTTTATTCTCCTAAGTTTTTACGTAATCCTTCTAAGTCATCCTTTTTTTTTTCTAAAATAATATAATAAATTATATTACAATTAATCTTTTCTTAATCTTAAAACTTTGCTTTAACATAACCTAATTTCTCTCGAGTATGTGTTAACATTTAAACTGTCTTAGTATTTTTATTCTTTAATTTATGAAGATCTTCATTTCTTTCTTCAATCTTTTCATTTAATGTTTAATTTTCAATTTTTAATTATTCAAAATCAATTAAATGTAAACCTTCTGCTAATTCTTCTTTCTTTTTTAATTACTTTTAATTTTTTGCTAAAGTATTTTTCAATCTTAATGTATCAAGTCTTAATTCTTATAAAGTTTTATTTTTAGCTGATTCTTATTCTTCCCATTCTGATATTCTAGATTCAGGAATAGGTTTATCTGTTCTAGAATAAGCAGCTTTACGTGCAACTTCTCTCTTCAAATCCATAAATGCTTATCTAATTTCATTACATTTTTTTGATTTTTCATCTAATTTTGATTGCAATTCTTATGCCATTTAATTATATCTATCTTAAGTTTATTATAGATCTAATCTAATTTAATGTACATGAGCTAATGTATTTAAATATTTATGTTCATTCATTGTCATTTCTCCAGTTTTATCAGCATAAACTTCTTATTTATTTCTTATTTACTTAATTTTTGATTATAAATTAACATTATGATCATAAAGTTCATCATGTTATCTTTATGCTTCTGCAATAGCAATTTCTAATTCTTCTTTAATATCTTTATTAGATAATTATTATTCTTTTGGCATTTAAAATTTATGAATAAATTCATCTTCCTTTTATTTTTGATTTTCATCTTATGATAAATTATCTTTATTTTAATCTTCACTATTTTAATCATCTAATTATTAAATAGGAGATTCTTATAAAGCTTATTAGGCCTATTCTTCTTATTAATGAGATTATAATGCCTCTTATTCTTCATGAGCATATCTAGGATCAGGGTAGAAGATCACTGGTATTCTCAGTTTTAATTCAATATGTTTTAAGTTTAATTTTTCTCTTGTGCTTTTTTTATAAGGAATGGATTCTGGTGTATTTCTAGTATACAAATCAATGTATTATCTGATATCATATGTGCATGGCTATCCCTGATTTCCAATTTTAGCAACAAAACATTTAGTTTATCTATCAAATTCAATATGTTCAGGTCCTATTTTATTATTTTCATTTTTATCAGGAACTTTACCAGAATCACTAGAAAAAGGTAATATTTATAAGGCATATACACCTACTAAATCTTCAAGCATCTTTCCATGAACTAAAATGCATCCATCATTACTATCTTCAATTTTAGTAACACATAAATCTTTATGACTTACAATATAAACAATAGCAACTTAATTATCATCACATGACACACCAATGGAGATATGATTCATTTCATTAGATAGTAATATTTTTCTATCATCTTCAACTTCAAAAAATAGATAACCCATTTCCATAAAATAATCATAGATAACTTATGCATCAGGTATAGTATCTTCTTCAAATTTGGAGACAATATAAATCAATTTAAGATCATCTAATTTCTTTTCATTATACTTATAAAATTCGATTCTATTCAAAATTAATTATTTAATATTACAATTTCTTAAATTCAGCATCACTATGATCATTATCAAGCAAATGAGAAGCATATCTTTCTGCTACAATTGCAGGCATTAATTCTATATATAATGGATTCAGTTTCTTTTCCCTCCTTATTCTATTTACATTTTCTAATAAATCCCTTTTAACTTTTCTTAAGATCTCATCTGGATCATATTCATCATTTTATTCTCTTCTTCCTGGACTATGTTTTGATTCTTCAGCATTATCTTATTAAAATTAAGATGAACTTCCCATTCCTTGATTCATCTACCTTTAGTCTTATTCTTAATCATCAACTTCTTCATCACCTACTTCTTCTTCATCTTCTTCCTCTCCTTAATTATATTATCCTATATTAATATGGATAACTGTTTGTTACCATGCATTGCCAAAAATTATTATTACTATTCTGGTGTCATATTTTCAAAATCAAATTCTTAATCATCACCTTCCATATCTCCTTCTTAATCCCCTTCCTGTTCATCATAATATTCATCATGATCTTATTCACTCATTTTTATTATTATTTAGATTAATTAATATTATCTTAATTATTAATAAAAATGTCATCAACAGGCAACTTAAATGATAAATTTGATACTAGTTTTGTGTATCTCTTCAAATACATAATTATAGGAGATATGGGTAAAGAATGATAATAATAGTTAAGCTGTTGGTAAGAGTTGCCTATTGATGCAATTTATAGACAAAAGATTCCGATCAAAGCATGATGTCACTATTGGAGTTGAATTTGGAGCTAGAATCATCAGAATTTAAAATGTTGCTATTAAATTGTCTATATGGGACACAGTATCTAAAATATTTTTATTATTGAGGCAGGTTAAGAGTCTTTTCGATCAATTACTAGATCTTATTATCGATCATCTGCTGCTGCTATTATTGTATATGATATAACAAAGTAATCAATCAAGAAATATTTTTAATTAGGAGAAACTCTTTTGAAAATGTTGTGAAATGGCTTGATGATGCAAGAGAAAATGGAAATAAGCAAATTACATTCTTATTAATAGGAAATAAAAATGATCTAGAATAGGAGTATATCAATATTCTTATTATAAAAGACGTCAAGTCTCATTTGAGGAAGCCAAACAATTTGCTTAAGACAATGAAATTGGATTTATGGAAACAAGTGCCAAAACTAATTATAATGTAGACTAAGTATTATTCCATATTAATTCAATTCAATAGATGTTTACTAAATTGGCAGAAATCATTCTATTTAAAATACAAAAAGGAATAATAGACCCTAAAAATGAAGTTAATATCATTACTATTAATAGAGTTTTGGGGTTAGGGTAGGAAGTGAGTATCAAAAGTATCTTGCATCATAATCAAATGATTCTAAATAAGAAGAAAAAGAAAAGAATTAAAAAATAGATCCATAATTAGATGGAAAATATATTTAATTAAATGATCCTGCTGTTGAAACCACAAAACAAAAAAATAAATCTTGTTGTTGAAATTAAGTAATTTATTTAAAATAAAATTATATTTAGTTATAGATCTAGTTTATATCAATTTTTTTGAATCTATTTGAATTAATTATAAATTCTACATCTCCTCAATCATATTGTTATAAATTTATTACAATTCATTATTAAATGATTCATACTTATAAATATCATGTTCAATCATCATCTGAAAATATTTTATATTCTGGAAATCATCTTCAAAATAAATAAATAAATAAACCTTTATCATCACTAATTATCTAACAATTAATTATAATTAGGATGGCATATACTGAATATTGAGTCATTACATCAAAATCAAATGTTAATTAAACTTAAGATAGATTTCAATATAATATTTTAACACTATTATTTATAAGTTCTATACATATCAATTTCTCATATTTTAGTTTATAAAAATAAATATTATGGTTACAATAGGAAAATTATAATGTGATTATGTTACTTTAGAGTCTATATACTATGAATAAATTTACACATTATAATAAAATAAATATATTATGAATTAAAAGGAGATTGCCAAAGAAGTGTTAGCTGTTTCATTGCACATTGCAGATGCTGATAAATTTGACTTTGAAGATTCTAAAAAGAGAATGCAATTACTAACAGAATCAGTACTTAAAACAAGTAGATTATTGACTTAGATGTAGATCTATTGAGATAGAAACCGAATAAAAATTGCAATCAGACTGTTGATTTAGAGTTTTAATAAATTGATAATCTAAAAGATCTGTTACCTCATTTGGCAGAATGCAGCAATTTACGTGAAGTATTATGATAATGCATCAATCAAGTTAATTTTGCATGGTAATCGTTTACATACCTTACCTGAAGATCTTTCGACATTGAATACAGTTGAAACATTAGATATTTCCAATAATCTATTTGATGATGTAATTATTTTAACAATTTATATAGATTATTCCTATAATAAATGCTTTGAAAACAATGCCAAAATTAATACATCTTCATATTGGATTGAGGAATATTAATGAAGAGAAATATTTAATCCTATAATTACCAAATTTAATCACACTTAATAATAGAAGACTCAAATTTTTTGATCAACTAGATAGTGATAGACCTTCTGAAAGATAATCAGCACGATCTGAAAAATCATACTAAAGTGAAATTACTTTCAATTAAGATGATGTGGATAATGTGGAAGTACTTCATTATCTAATTAAGTTAAAAGAACCTATTTAATTAAATTTGTAATATGGAAAATAATTCCAATCAACAAAAAACACACTCTTCTTAATTGACTGACCACGTTAAAGATGTTATGACAGATTTTTCAACCAAAGTCTAACAAACTCATTCCAAACACTTTCTTGATACTCATATACTTAAAGTAATATGAATTAATCTATTTAGGCGAAATATGATTTATATGAGATATGTTTCAGAGAATTAATTGATTATTTTCGTAATAATAACAATAAATTAGAATAAGTTTTAAGAACTTTATAATAGGAACATTCCTATATATTTAATGATTTAACAAATATCATTTACAATCTAAAAGATTATAAAAAAATTTAAAAAGATAATCATGAAATTGAATAACTCATCTTAAATAGTGATATTGTAAAATCTTAAAATAAAGAAATTCAACTCTTTAAAGAAGAACATGATCGTCTATTAAATGAAAAGAATAAAATTTAATAGTAAAAAGATTAACTATATGAACTAATTCATCCTTTACAACTCTAAATCAATACTTTATAAAATACTTTACAATAATTGGAATAGGAGAAAGAAAATCTTAATAACATAAATTCTTAATTAGAATATTAATTTGCCTAATAATAATTATTATAGAGATCTCATAGAGATAGTTCTAAATAAATTCAATCTGCAAATCAATCTTTTCAGGATATTTAATCATTTTCTAATTTTTAAACTTAATAAGTTGTTATGCTTATTAAAACAACCTAAACAGATTATCCACAATTTTTTGAAAAAGAAAGCCAAACAAATGATTAAGAAGGTAAAATAATTAATAAATCTATTGATTTACAATCCTTTCAATAAGAACTTGAAGATTTGTAATGTTAAAATGAATAACTTCAATAAGAAAATAAAAAATACTTAGAAATGATAATTAGAAGATCAAAAGTAGAAAACTCATCAAATGTCATGTCTGATATCAGTTATAAATAAACAGAAAGCCCTAGTATTATTGAAAAGAAGAGATAAAAAGCCTTATCAGAATTTCATCTTTTAGTATAACCTTAATCATTTAGACCATTAACTCTTAAATAATTAAAAGATATCATTTAAGATATTTATGAAAGCAAATCTAAACATGATATTAGACAATATGAGAATAAATTACCTTTAGAAACAATCGAATAACATATTTATACTTACTTATATTGTAAATATGGATTAAAAGTAATTAAAATAAATCATATGTAGAACTTAGCTTTGGAATGGGTGGCTTGTATCATTAATGCAATTAAAAAATATATTACTGAAGATAATGATGTAACTGTTTTTGGATTAATGCTTAAAAATAATATAGATGAAGATTTTAGAATATTACAATCTTAACGTAAATTAAATATTGAACATATAATTTAAGTATATAAATTAATTTAAAGATTTAGAACATTTTATAAGCAAAATATAAAACAAAACCTGTAGCAGAAATAAAGGAAATGGTTAAACAAAAAGTGGCAGGATAAATAACTTAATAAGAAGCGATAGAAATTTTAAAATGTTGTCTTGGTGAAGAGGATAGAGAAACTATACTTAATCTATTAAATATGCATTAAATTAAAACAGCAACTAGTGTAAGTCCAATTAAAAGAATCAATTAAAAAGAATAACAAAGAAGACCAAGTGCTTAAAAAGAACAAATAAAATACGAATTTTCTATCTTTATCAAGCTTATTCTTGAATATTTTATGAATCTTTATCAATAATACTTAGCAAATTTATGTGTAGTATTTAAGTCTGTTGATCATGATAAAGATGGAATTATCAATCAAGTATTAATTTATATTATATTTTCTTTAGTAATAATTTTTAAAATTGACAGAAAGCATAAAACCTAATTTGAAGAATGAAGAGTGTTCTCAAATTTATGAAATATTAGACCCATTTAAAAACGATAAAATAACATTTTCATAAATTGTTAGAGTGTTTAAAAATCCTTAATTGTATAATAAAAATGTAGATCTAATATAACAGATATCTATAGTTTGAATATTTGTTGAACATTTTTATGTTATTTAACAATAAATTATTATAATAATAACAGATTTTCACTTCAATAGATCAGAAATTTAAGTAAATGAAAATAGAGATATTCTTTTCAAGATGTTCCAAATTCTGATTGAAAATAGGTTTCCTATAAAAAATAATTTTCATTAAAATTTATTATTTATTGTATGTTAAAATTAAAAAATAAATTGAATTTATATCTTTCTTCAATAATAATCTGAATCTTTATCGCTTACAGTAGAAATAATTGCTCTTGGACTATCCATATTTTTTTATGGTTTAGTTCCAACTTTTTAAACGGTTTACGTTTTAATTACAGATAATTTTCTTTTTTTTAAACTTTCAATTTCTGTTTCTTTCATTGTACATTCTTCTTCACATTCATGATATAAATTATTAAGATCTTTAAACTTTTTTTTCCATTCTTCCAATTCTTTTTAATATTTATTAAGTTCTGTTGAATTTTCTTCAGATATTTCAATATATTTTTGTTCTATTTCTTAACTTCTTATTTTTAATCTTGTAATTTCTTCATCTTTATTTTTTAATATTGCTTCCAATTTTTGAACTTCATTTTATAACTCTAATTTTTTAGCCACATTATCTACTTTCAAAGTCCTTTTATCTGTCATAGAATAATTTCCTTTATTAAGTTATTCTTATAATGCTTTTAATTCTCTGTTATACATAATTTCTTTTGCTTTCCAAGGTCTTAATATATCCTCAACGCTTTTGAGTTAATAAGGTCGTTGTCGATGATGGTATTCATGCATATAATTTTATGGAAGAGATTATGTAGATTAGATTTTTGATTAAGTTATTGGAATATTTTAAGTATATGGTTTAGGATTTATAATTAAAGGTTAATTACTCTAAAAAGGGAAACCCTTCTAAAATACAATGTTTTTAGTGATTTCCTAAATATAAATAAAATTTGATTACTTATCTAGGTATATTGTGATCTAAAACAATAGGATCAGAACCATTATTAACAATAAGTGTTTGAGGTTTATTTGTAATTGGATCCCATGCACTTAATGTCTATTTGCCATTATATTCATTTCTAGCTGAAAGTGGATGATTGAATCCTACTCCATATCTATCTGTTAATGCCTTTCTGTCATCATTTATTTAGCGTAACTCTTATAATTCTCTCAAATTTAGCATATATTTATATAGTTGAATAAAAATTAAATAAATTTATTAGTTTTTAATTATTCAAAGAATATAACTATGTTTTGTTTTACTTTTTGTTTCATCTTATATATTCTTTTTAGATTGTAACTATCTAAACAATCTACCTTACAAATTTATTGACATATTTAATTTATTATTATGATTGTTATTTATAAAGGAAGTACTTTGATTATTGATATGTTAATTAATCAAGCCAGAATAATTCTCATCACTTCTATTTTACATTTGTTAACTTAAAAATTTAATATTAATTTTTACCTTAATCTTGGTCTATTATTAATATAAGAACTATCTTCAATTCTATCAACTGAATTACTAATTGTATATCTGAATTCTTTGAGTTCCTCTTTTGTTTAATTAACTTAAAATGCGACAATTAGTAAAGTTATATTATCACTACTTTTCTTAAAGATAGCTTCTTTTAATACTGAATCCACAGATTAACTTAAAAGAGAATGTAAATTTAATTTATCATTATTTCTTAAATCTTACCATATAATATCTATAACTTCTTCTGAACTCAATTTATCAAATATGCCATCACCTAAATTTTAATTTAATATATTTTACATCCCATAACTATAAAATCATGTTCCTAATTTAATTTAATGATCTTTATTTCAGGTTCTGATATAACAACCCTTGAATTACCTCCAAATTATTCTAGTTTTGCTTCTATATCACCAAAAGTACGAGATACTGATAACCTTCCTGGCATTACTCTAATTGGTCCAATAATCTATTCTCCTTCTTCATTCATTCCATGTGTTTGATATATCTTTCCACCTCCTTTTTATATTCTCTCTATTTCTGTCTCTGGTTTATGATCAATTGATAAATTTGTTACTTTTTTCCCCTTTTAAGAACTCATTACAGCTCTACTGTCACCAACATTTGCCACATAACAGACTTCTCCTACTACTAAACAAACTATTGCACAAGATCCACTTCTCTCAGGGATACCCTTTTAAAATGAATTCAAAGCATAAGCCAAAAAATGAGTCTCAGCTGCTTCAAATCCTTTTTTAATTGCAGCTATTGGATTCCAAGGAAATTCAGATTCTTTTATTACAAATTAATGTAAGTTATCTCTTAAGAAATCAGCACAAGTAGATCCTCCATGACCATCATAAACTCCAAAAAATGAACATTTTGGCCAATTTTCATTTGCTCTATTTTATGGTTTCACTATATTCAAAATTATTGAAACTCTATCTTCATTGTAATCTCTAATTAATCCTTAATTTGTATTTGCAGCATAAGCTTTGATTATACCATTTCTACCAGATGAACATTTCGAAGGTTCATAATTTGGTAAAATTGTACATTTTCTAATTGATTAATCAGCTAAACTTGAGAAATTTTATTCAATAGTTTTTCTTCTTGCTTGTTTTTCCAATGGAGATACATCTTATTTTTCTTATGTTTTAACTTAGAATTCAAAAGGTCTTTTGGGATTTGTATCTTTCTTTAAATATTTATTCAAAAATGATGGAGTATCTCTATTCTTTAAATTCATTTATTGTGAAAAAATTTGAATTTATATTTTACAATTATATCATCAACGGATATTAAGCAATCAATTTTACAAAATTAAGAAGCATACATACTATAATATTACTTCATTTTTTTATTTCTATATATCTTTCTTTTGCTATCATAGAACAAGTAAAATTAAATTAAATTAGGAAATATATATAAAATGAAAATGTAAAGTGCCAAAAATGGTTTAAATTACAAAAAATAGGAATCAAAAAAAGATTAAAACATAAAAGCTTAAGAAGATCTATAAAAATAGTAAGATAAAAACTCATAGATTATTCAAAATGCTATATCTAATTAATAATCAGAAAAATGAACTTAGTAATTATTAAATAAAATATGAAAAACTAAATTATTCATAATAGTATAATATTCATTTTTATAAATAAAAAAATACCAATTTTATCATGGATTACTTCATATCATCTAATATCAACATTCTAAATTGAATGCTTGATATATAAGGAAATAAAAATCTAAAATATTATTAATTTTATTCCAATCCATCTAATAAAAGAAGGAGTTTGAAGTATATACAATTATATTAATTTGAAAAATTCAAATATATATACTCTTATCTCAAATAGTTTAGAGTATTATCATAAATTATATATTATAACTTATCAAATATATTGATAAAACTTTTGGCTGTATCATTATCAAAAGTATTTAAAAATGTAATTACATCAAATTAAGTATTATTCAAGTAATAATAACTCTGGAATATTTAGTATGATTTTATAGTTACAAAATATTAGTTCCTTACTTATGATGTTTTTAAATAATAAAATTAAAAGTTATAGTATAATTAATGTTGGAAGAGAGAAATTTCTAAATAATTTTTGAGATTAGAAAGATGATATGTTTAAATAGTATTTAATCTATATAATTTTTTGAAAAAATGTGATGTATTTATGTTTAGAATATACTAATTTTCATTTAGATTATTTTGTTGTTGTTGTCGTAGTGATAACCTAGCTACCCTAATAATTAATATATTTATTAAATATACTTTAGTTCCACCTCCTCCTTATTTTTTAATGTGATCTAATTCAGCTTCAGTTAACATTAATTTTTCCTATTAATCATGGAATTGAGCATTTAAGGCCAAAAATTTATCCTTCCAACTCTTCAATTCCTTTCTAACAATCTCAACTTTTTATTCAATTTATTCCTCTTAGTCTTCCTACATATTATCTAATTCATTATTGAGATCATCAATTTATTTTTCTAATTCTTTTATTTTTTCATCCTTTTCATTGATTTAATCCTTAAAGAAGTTCAATTAGGATAATAGTTATTAATTCTCTTATCTATATCTTTCAACTTATAATATTGAATCTTGCAATTAGCTTTCTAATTCTGAGATTCTTTTTTAATAAAGCTTCAATTATTCAGAGTCATCATTAGCTATTGAATTAGTTTTTGATTTATACCAACTGGAACTTGAGAAGCAAGTAAAGCTTTCAATCTTTCAATTTCTTTATCTTATTATTCAATTTTCTTTTTTAATTCAACAGTATTATCAGTACATACATGATTTTTCATTTACTCTAAAATAAAATTTATTTTAGATATTACATTTCAATTATTCTAATTCATTAAGATTTTCTTTGTATTTTTATAACAAATCTTCATAATCTTCCTTTGTTTTATACAATTCTAATTGAAGCTATTAGATCTATTTTTCCAACTCTTCAGTATCTGCACCAGCTCGTAATTCAATTACCGGTTCTTTAAATAACATTTAAAATTACCTGGAGCTTAAACTACTGGTTATGGCTTCTATTTTTATAGTTCTCTTAATTGTTTTTCAAGGTCTTCAACTTTTTTTCTCCAAATATCATCATATTATTCCAAATCGACAACATGAATTGGTCTTTACTATTGTAACAATTAAGTTTAATTAATACTCTCACAATTTATGGCTATGGTTATGGTTATTAAACTTGGATTATTGATTAATACATAGGTGTTGTTGCTACAAGAGGTACTTATTAAACTGAATAGTTTCTAAAGATTAATTATATATTACAATGGCACTAAGGAAGCTGGTGATATTTAAATGAATCCAGAATGTCTCATAAATGAATTAGGTTTTAGAAATAAAATATATTAATAAATATTAGTATTATAATTAGTGATTATAAGTAAAATGGTTAAATGTAAAATAATTAGATTGTTTAATTTAATGATTTCGAATAAAGGATTATAATTATCATAAACTCAAAGAAGAATAAGATAAATTAGTATACTTAGTAATGAATTTAATTTATTTAATGATAAATTATAATTATTTATTAATTAATGGACGCAGACATATTTAGAGAAATGTTTCCTTAGGATTATATGAAAAGATTTTTAGAGAAAAATGTTAGAATAGATGGAAGATAATTTAAATAGGCTAGATAGATTGTTATAGAATTTGGAGAAGGATTTACTAATTATTAATATGCTGATTGTTTCATTTCAGTCAAACATATAATTCGGGAGATAGAATTAAAGGAAGTAGATCTAAATTAATGCATCAGTATTAGTATTTAATGAGATTAAGAATTATCAATAAATATGGATAATCAAGAAGATTTAAGTAATCTAGATAAAGCCAGAATAGAAAAACATTATCTGAATTAAATTCAAGATATTGTGATCCAGATTGTAGATCCTTAAAGATTGAGAACTTAAAATGATAAAGTTTCATAAATTGAATTATTTATCAGAGTAGCTGGGGCAGATGGTTCATTATTATCTCATCTAATAAATTGTGTTTCCTTTTCCTTATAATAAAGTAAATTTTAATGAATTAACATATTAGTTAAACAATTTGATTCTAAAATGTCGATAATTTATAAAGAAATCAAATGTTCAACTTTTGGTGTTTTTGAAGATAAAATTCTTGTGGATCCATCTGATTTTGAAGAAAAGAATAGTTCAATTATAACTGTGATTTCCTTTTTGGATGATGAACAGTTTATTTTTAAGAAGTATGACGGTAAATCACTGAATTATAATTAAATATAATAAATAATTTAATCATTTTGATCAATTACAAATATTTTTACAAAATAAAACAGTATAAATATAAATGCTAAAATCACTTATTAAACTTGTAAATTTGATTTAATCCTATATTTATATATATAATATTTAAAGAAGCTAAAAATGGGAAATGAATGTAAACAATGTACACAGGATGTTCAATCGATCAGCATTCCAACTTAATAAAACATTATAACTTAATCTCATTAATATAGCTTTGGAATGAACTAACTTGACAATGATATTAATTTTGAGTTCTCCAGTATTGATATTCCAACTGTTCCATAATTTGGTTTTGAATAATAAAAAATTAAAGCTGATCTATTTCCCCCTTAAGCTTTAAGAGTTGTTACTGAAGATTCAAATATGTCATTGTTAGATTGTGAAGAAACAGTGGAGTAATAAATCAAGGAAGATATTGACTGTGCTAAGTAGATCAAGAGATTCTAAAGTCAAGAGGATTATTATAATGCTTAATAATCAAATAGAATGAGATATATGAACGGAAGTAATTTGACAGCTTCATCAGAAGCACAAATCTAATAATAATAACAATCTTAAAGATCTATTCAGAAATAAAGATAATTAGTATGGGATTGTAGAACTATAAATAAAGAATTACAATAAAAGAAAAAAGATAACTCAAACTCAATGAATCATTTAATACAAACTGATTAATAGGGTCTTACTGGTAGAGAGAAACCAAAGAGGAAAACACATACACCATATTAATTTAATAAACAAAGTGAAGAACAAAATCAAACAAAACTAAATGAAAAAAAAAATTTTCATCCTAAACCTAAAAAAGATGAATTTGTTTAATAGAAAGCTAAATATCTATAGCAATCACAAAGCAGTGAGTTTTTTAAATATAATTGATCATCTTTTTACCCTAAATACCTAATAAATATATTACAATTTTATTTTATATTAATATTCATACATATCTGAGGTGCACATTATATTTCTTTCTGAATTCTAATTTTAGTATTATTTTGTATCCTACATAAAGAATTATGTCTAAATTTCAATAAAATAAGCTTTTTTGTTATGAATGCAATTTTATATATCTCATCAGTAGAAACACATAAATTTCAATCTCGGAAATTCTAAATTTACCAAAAAGCAACCATTATTTTAATTGTTAAATTTTGTAATAATTGATAATTATTTTAATAACATAATATACAATCAAGTTTTAAGAATTGGTGTAAAAATTTGAAGAATGAAAAAAATATCTTGAGAATAATTAGTTTTTCTTTTTATAAAATATTTTTTCATATAAATTATTTTTGAGAGTGATTTGATTAATTATTTTTAAATTTTTATAAATAATGCAACAATAGGAAAAATAATAGGAATCCAGTGATGAAGAAATCGAAGTTTAAGGTTAAGGAGAATCAAAATAATAATAATAATAATAATAATAATAACTTAGTGTTGTATAAAAGCAAACTTAGTACAATTAATAATTATTGGATAAATTAAATAAACCACATTAATTTTGGGAAACACAACCTATGCCAAATATTAATGAATTGGATTCCTTAAAGCCTGGCCCAATTTAAGAGGGAATTTTAGAAGAAGTTAGAAAGGATCCATACAATTTAATCTCTAAATTTGAATGGTGTAATATTGATTTGAGAAATGATGAACAAGCTTAATAAGTATTCTGATATTTAAATTAGGTATATACATTATTGAAAGAAAACTATGTTGAAGATGATGATAATATGTTTAGATTTGATTATTCAATTGATTTTCTGAGATGGGCATTATTGCCTCCAGGTTAACATCCTGATTGGATTGTGGGTGTTAGAGTAAATTAAAAGTTGGTTGGGTTTATAACAGGAATTCCAGTTACATTACATATAGAGAATTAGTAAACAAAAGTAAAGATGACAGAAATCAATTTCTTATGTGTTCATAAAAAAATTAGAGCAAATAGATTGGCTCCAGTTTTGATCAAAGAAATTACAAGAAGAGTTCATATTAAAAATATGTGGTAAGCAGTCTATACAGCTGGTATAGTTGTACCAACTCCAATTTCTTAAACAAGATATTATCATAGAAGTTTGAATGCAAAGAAATTAATTGAAGTTGGATTTTCATCTCTTTCTGCAAGATAAACCATATCAAGATAATAAAAATTATACAAATTACCTGAAGAACCAAAAACCTAAGGATTGAGATCTATGAAAAAAAAAGATGTAGCTTAAGTTACTAAATTATTAAATGAATATTTGAAGTAATTTAAATCTTTTATATATTAGATAATTCAAATTATATTTTAAATATACTGAAGATGAAGTAAAACATTGGTTTTTACCAAGAAAAGATGTTATAAGTACATATGTTGTAGAAAAAGAACAAGGAGTTGTTACAGATTTCTTATCTTTTTATAATCTACCAAGTTAAGTGATTAAAAATCCAAAACACACACATTTAAGAGTAATTTATTATTTCAATATTATTAAAGGCAGCTTACTCTTATTATAATGTGGCTACTTAAACTCCAATAGTTTAATTAATGTATGATGCATTGATTCTCGCAAAAAATGAAGGTTATGATGTTTTCAATGCTTTGGATATTATGGAAAATGAAAAATTTTTGAAAGTATCATTTTTTATATAATTAGGAATTAATGTTCTGTCCAGGTGATGGTTAATTGAATTATTATCTTTATAATTGGAAATTAGAGAGTAATATGCTTAAACCAGAAGAAATAGGAATTGTTCTTGTATGAGTTATTAAATAATATAAAAATATAAAATTCAATGAGTGATACATATAGAGGTGATATTGAGAGAATTTAAAGATTAATCTAATAATTAAGATCAGACATATAGAAAAGAGAATAAAAGATTAATGCTAATTAACCTGTAGGAATGATTGATGGTGAAATTAGAGGAGGAATCTCTAAATTAGGTATATAGATTTAATTATATATTTAAAAGATAGAGAAATAGAATTGTTAAAATCATTAATAGAAAGACAAAGTTAAAATTAAGAAATATTATAGAAAGAAGGAGAAACAAGAAAAAATAAATTATTGGAATTGTAGAATGTAGCTGCGGAATTAAAACAAAGTTTCGACAAATCATTAAAATCTTAATAAGATTAATTATTTAATAATAGGTCAAATGGGGGTAAGTAATATAAGGACACAGAAGCATTACAACAAATGGATAACAAATAATTACATTAAAATTAAAAATAATTATAAAAAGAATAAGATTAGAAACTTGATGTATGTATTGATTAATTGGATACTTTAAAAGTATAAGGTAAAAATATTGGAAATACATTGGATGAATAAAATAGATTACTTAATTAAATTGACAAAGATATGGATAAAACAAATAAGGATATGATTAATGTTAATGGAAAATTGAAAAAGTTTCTATAATCATCATCTTATTGTTGTCTATATCTATTTATAGCATTAGAATTAGTTTCATTAATATTGATAATTCTTTTTGTATGAAAATAAATATTTAATCATGCTTTTGTATAAATAGACAGATTTATAATTATCATTAAATAATCCTATACAAAATTCAATAAACTACTTTGATATTTATATTTTTTTATTTAATTAATAATAGGATTAGTTTCTTGTGAATTAACTCATAATTTATTATTTTATTAAAATCGTTTTTACAAATGAATAAGTCGATTTTATTCTTATGTATAATCATTTTCTTGTCAGATGCAGTTAATATGTAAATTTGAGTTGTTGATTATAAGCCAAAATGAATAGAAATTCTTAGAACCTGATAAAAAGAAGGTAATTCATATTAAATTACATGAAAGAGAAACTAAAGTTTAAGATACATAAAACTTTTATAAACTGGTTGCTATGCATTAGGATAAAATAGCAGAATCATCCTTTGCATAAACATAATAATCAGGTCCTCAATATATGAGAATGCATAATTATAAAAATATTCAATACACTGCTGATTTAGGAGTAGGATAACCTGGAAATACATTTAAAGTTGTTTTAGATACAGGAAGTGCTAATTTATGGATTGATTCAACGAGATGTTAAGAGGAAGGCTGTATGAGACATAAATAATATAATCATGAAGATAGTCAATCATTTTTGCCTTTGAATTAAGAATTGAATGTTGAATTTGGAAGTGGTGATTTAAAAGGAGTTGTTAATGCTGATACTGTTTATTTTGGTGAAGTTACTTTACCAAGATAGAATTTGGCAGAGATTACAAGTGAAAATGGAGCTATTTTTAGAGATCTTGATTTTGATGGTATACTTGGTTTGGCTTATCCAAAAATGGCACCTAAGAATTTTAATCCAGTTTTTGATAATCTTATGGATTAGAGAGTTTTGGAGAGAAATTAATTCTCATTTTATTTTGCCAAAGATGCAAATGATATTGCTCATAGTGAATTTACTTTGGGAGGTTATAACCCAGCTCATGTAGATGGAGATATTCATTATCATGATGTTATAGATAAATATTATTGGATGATTAAAGCTGATAATATTTTAGTTGATAACAAAGATATTGGTTTATGTAATGGATCATGTAGACTTATTGTTGATACTGGTACATCTATAATGAGTGGACCTTTTGATGATTTAGGAACTTTGTTAAGAACCTTAAATGTTAAATCTCATTGTCATGAAATAAATACATTACCTACAATTACATTTAAGATTGATGATGTTGATTATACATTGGAACCTGAAGAATATGTTAAACCAACTAATTTTGATGCTGCTTAATTGACAGAGGTTAATGAAGGTGATGATTTATGTAATATCAAATTTAATTCTTTTAGAAGCATTAATTGAAGTTAATAATTGGGATTGTATAGCAGCATTTATGCCTTTAGATATTTAATAACCTTAAGGACCTGCTTGGATATTAGGAGATGTATTCCTTAGAAAATATTACAGTATATATGATAGAGACAATGATTAAGTTGGTTTTGCAAAAGCTAAAAAATGATCTATAATTACATTCAATTAAAATTTGTTTAGAAAAATACTAAACATTTAATATTCATATGAGTTCTCCAGTCACAAATCCATTGTTTGAATTTCAATGGTTAAGGAATAAAAATACGTACAAATATAGAGCTGTTTGTTAAGAATTATAGACTTAGTTAGATCCATCTTAACTCATTAAATATGCAACAATTATATTAAAGCGAGATCCTTCTGATAGATTTGAAGAGGAACTATTATTAATTGTGAAGGCAACAGAAAACTTATAATTTTTCAAGGAAATGAATTCAAAACAAAAAAATATTGACAATAGGCTTCATACTTAATGTTGTTAAAAGATGACATACAAAGCATTTTAATAAGGTGAAACAGTGTTTAAATAGGGTGATAAAGGTGAGAATGCTTTTATAATTTTAAGTGGGAGTGTTAACATATATTCTTAATTAGATCAATATGTAGTTAATGATTTATCATACAAAAGTAGAAAAAAGTTTGAAAATTGTACATAATAATAAAAAAGAACTCATCCAATATCTGTTATTAATTAAGCAAAAAGAGAGAAAATGAAAAATAAATTTTCTACTTCAGTTGGAATGATGAAGAAACTTAAAAGATAAAATTCTAAATAAGTAGAAGATGAATAATTTCATTCAATAAAATTACTTTAAACTTAACATATTATTGAAGAAGTAAAGATTGAAGAAGAAAAGGATAAAAAGATTTTAGAAATTTAATAATAAATGGGTTTAGAAATGACAGCTGGTATTCCACCATCAAAATTAGATATTGATTATTTTTTTATTGATGGAGTATTTAAACATAAGTTTGTAATAGAATTAATGGAAGGATAGATGTTTGGAGAATTGGCACTTATTTGGAATCAACCAAGATCTGCCACTGTTGTTGCTAAATCTAATTTAGAATTAGCTGTTTTAACTTCTTAAGATTATAAATCATTATTGAAAGATGCAGAACTTAATAAAATTGAATAAAGAATTAAATTTTTTTAGAATTATTTCTTTAGAGAATGTCCAAGATTTGTAACTTTAAGATATTGTTATAACTTTAAAAAGATAGAACTAAGGAAAGGAAATTATTTAATAAGAAAGGGTGATAAAGTAACTTAAATTTATTTAATAAAAAAAGGAGAATTAGAAGTTGTACATGAATAAGAGATTATCAATTAAGTTTCTGAAGAATAATAATCTGAATTGGCATCATCTGAATAATAATTATTACTTGCTATTAAATAAACTTAAATGAAACCTCTTAAGAAAATGATTTAATAAAGAAGAGTTATTATTTTAAGTGAGGGTGAGATTATAGGTGATGTTGAAATCATGCTCAAAATATCTGTATCTTAACAAACTATTATAGTGAAAAGTGAAAAAGCTAAGATTTATGGATTATAAATGAATCATTTTAATAGAATACTTAGTGATCAAACAACCTTAAAGAAATATTTTTATGATTAAGCTAATATGAAATATTAACATAACTTAAGTTTAATTAAATAAGTTGATAAATTTCATTAATCTTAGTATGAAAAAGTTAAATTAAACTAACAACTTTATTTACTTAAATTAAAAAATGAGAGTGATAAATAATAACCATCAAATTTGAATAATATTATTGAAGAAGTAGATGAATCATAATTAGGATAATCAAAATAAAAAATTATGTCTATTCATGATTATGTACAAGAATATCCTATCAAAATAGAAAGACCTATAATTAATTTAAAACAAAGTAATGCATTTCCCTCTCTTAAATTAAATTTATCTAATAGTCCTTTATTTGGATCAATGACTAGTAGAATTGACTCTAAAAATAAAGACATTGAAGAAGATTATGAACTTTAAGTAGCCAGTTTAAAAGGAGTATTGAATAAGATCAAGTTTTAAGTAAATCATAAATCATCTTAAAAAATATTAAAATAAAAAAAGGCAAGTGAATAAGATTTTAGAAAATAAGTATAAATAATGTAATAAAATAATGATGAAATTAAAAAGTATGATCGAAAATACATAGATTTAGTTCCTGAAAATTAAAAAATTAAAATTAAAAGATAATATGAAGCCAGTGAAATGATTCGTTAAGAAATGGGTTCATAATCTTAACATCTCAAAAAATTTATTGAATATTAATTAATGAAAACAGAAATGAGTTAAAGAATATCTAAATCAATTGAACAATCTGAAAGATTAATTGGTAATAACACTCCAATTTCAAAAGGTCAATTTTTTAATTGCTTTACAAATTCATGCAAATAGACTGACAATCGAATCCTTACTGAATCTATTTAATCCCCTTCGCCTATTACATAATCTGAATATAAAACTTAAAATTTTTCAACATCTATTTTTGTACCTAAACAACCTTAATAATAAAAACCAGTTTTCATTAAGAGTGAGCATAATTTATTTAGAATGAAACCTTAATCTCGATTACTGTAAGCAAGATATTCGAATCATAGTGTAGGTAATTGAAAATTGAATATTAATTTAAAGTATTTACTAACCTTTAATATATATATATATTAATTGAACATAAATATTATAATATTTCAATTAAGTATTATTAGTAACCAAATACTTAATTAATATTACTAAATTATATTAAATATTTTTAGGATAATCATAAAAATTATAGGTAGAAAAAGCTATTAAGAATAAAAATAAAAATAATGTATTTATACTAAATTCTCTCAACCTATAAGTATATTTTTTAATATATAGTTTATATTTTTTAATTTATATCATAGTTTTAATTCTTCTTATGGAAAATTTAATTCCTTGTCATTCAAATTAAGAGAGTATAAATTGAATAAGACTAATCAAAATCAATAAATAGAATAGGAAATATTTAATTATTGATGAATGAATTTTATTATGAATCATTAGTATGAGACAAATGGGGAATTCAATCTTTATTAATGATTTTGTCATCATTTTTTCAAATTATATAGGGGGCTACTTTATTTTACATTAAGGATAGAATCATGAAATGTAAAATGAATTATTAGAACAATTAATTTTGTTTTTTGAAATAACTCTAAATAAATATTAATGAATTGTAAAATTATCATATTTACAAGTAAAAAGCCTATTAATAATCAATTAAGAATTATATAAAAGCACTTTAGAATTTTAGATTATTTTATATTGAATTTATCGAGATAATAGATTAATTTAATTAATAATAATTAATTGATTTAATAATAAAATTAACAAATATTCAATGAGTGATAAGGAAAAGAATCAAGAAATTGAATAACCATTAAAAAGACAAAGGCGACCAAGATAACATACAAATTAAGAAGAATCTGATTAATTTTGGAAAAACAATTAATATTTTGCCTAAGGATAAATTGATGATGAAAATGATGAAGATTCAGAAGAATATTATCCATAATAATCATCATCTGCATCTGAAGAAGTTTCTTAAGAAAATGATGCTTGTGACTTTATAGATTCTTTGGAATAATGGGAAGATTGTTCAGATTCAAAAGAATAATAAAAATAATATTAAGAATCACCATCTTAAAATTTTATACAACTTATGAAAAAGAATTTAGAGCAATTCTCTACAATGAGAGGAGTCCATACATAAGTTGACATTGCTACATTACCTAGATTAGGTGAAACATCTTATGTTTATTTTAATGAAGAATAGAAATTTTAAAATGAATTTTAAGATGTTTTAAATAGATTCTATAAATCTATTCCTTGTGATAAATAACGAAGAGGGGGAGATGATCAAAGTAAATGTAAAACTGAATTTCATGGTGATTTATTTGATTTTGAAGATAAGAGATACTTTATAGATAGTGAAATTTAGTAATTATAAAGAATCTTAAAATTATACAAAACATAAAAATTTGATTCATATCTTGCTTATAGAAAATTGACAAGAGATTAAAATTTGGATTTTGAATAATCTATTCATAAATAATTAGATTTATTAAGATAAAAGAAAAGATAGCTTGAAACTTAATTAGAAGAAGAAAAAAGATGTTTTTATTTGTCAATAGATTAGTAATATATTTTAAAATTGAAGGAATATACTACATATTATACTCCTAGATATATTTAAAGTTAAAGTAATATAAAGTATGATCAAATGTTATAAAATGAGAATTAACTTTTCTAAATATATCCATATGATTAATAGCCTTAATGGCTTATTAAATATCAAGAAACCTTTCATATTTTTAAATAGAAAATCTCATTACTTTAAGCTCCTCTCTATTTTTATAGTTTTTAGGATGCAAATGCATTAAAGATAACTTCTCATCTTATTTTGAAATCTTTAAAATAATTGGAAGAAGTATCAAAAAATAAACTAATTGCAAAAATATTTATTGATCTTATGAATTCACTTTTCAATATAGATATTCCTGAAACAGATCTTCTTTTCAATAGTGACCTATTAAATGAAGAAATAATTTCCATTTTAATTTCTTAAGAAAAGTAAATTTTATTGGATTAGCCTGAATAATATAAGCCATTTCCAACACCAGATGATCCAGGAACAGAAACTAAAACAAAATTGAAGTTTTATCCAAATTACAAAACTGAAGAATATACTCTTTATGTAAGACCTGTTTTTGAATTTTCAATGAGATTTCTATATGAAATTTATCTAAGAATTTAAAAGATTACATAAATGTAAACTAAAATTACATTCAAAAATTAAGAGTATATGATTGGAAATTTAATAATTGAATGTTGTTATAAATATTTAGATGATGAAATATCATATGCAGCATGGCTTACTATTTGCAAATCTATTCTTAATGAGAAAGATTCTATTGAATTATCAACTATAATTTTATTAGTATAAATGTTCCGTAGATTATTTTATTAATATGATGATTGGACAATTGAATTATTAATAAATTGGACATAAAAAGTTTTAGGTGAAGATAGTAAAATATAAAAAGATGATGTTCAATTATCGAATATGAGTATTCAAGATATCATATTAAAATTGAAAAGTCATGTAGAATTATCAAATGCAAAGATAGCAAGAATATAGACAGTAGATGGGTTGATGATCATTCATGTTTTTGAATTTTCATAATTATATTGAAAAAATAAATATATTTTTAACAATAATTTTTAATATTAATTTAATTGTTAAATATAAAGAAACGATATGCTTAATCAATCAAGATATTCTCCAGTATCCTTATTATGTTTTATTTCAGGTTAATTAATCAAGATACCAAAAATCAAATGATAATATTGGTTTTAGTACATTTTAAGCTACTACATAAATGAATAAACGTCAATTGGCAGAGTTCAGAAAAGAAGTTAGAGATAATATTTTACATCGTGAACCATTCATTGAACATCAACAAAAACCAAATCTTTATTTAGGAAATTGGGGAAAACGTGATAGACCAACTCTGTAATAATTCTTAATATTTTAGTGAATCATTAAGTTAAAGAAGGACACCAACTAATAAAATTTCTGGTGGTTTGAATTTTGATGAAATATTGTAAAATAATTTTATATTTCATAGTAGTTCAAAAAGAAATGAAGTCTAATCTAAAGCAGTTGCTTTAAGCAAACTATATTAAGCTGATAAAGTTCCACATAAATAGTTTAAAGTTGATTCATTTTTTGATAATCCTTTTACTTAAACTTCTAGAGTGAATACTTTAGGATCTGGATACAAGGAATCTCCATTAAAGTCATAATAAAAGTTAGAGAGATTTAAGAGTTGGGATACTAAATTAGATGTTCAATTGAAATTGTAAAATTAAGCCATATCCAATAAAGTTCTTGGAGAATAACCAGGATTTTATAAATATATTAATGAAGCAAAAAAAGGACTCCTAGATTAAAATTATACTCCAACACTATCTGTAAGAAATAAAAGCAGTTACAGAGATTAAAATCAATTCTAAGATATCTTCAATTTAACTCCAAGATAAAATAAATCAAGAAATGTATCTCCTTAGTTTACAAATAAAAATGTAGAAAAAATTCCATTAACAGATATTGTGAGAATGACTTCACATTTTTCTTCATTATCAACATAAGAAATAAAGAAAGTTTCATCTGGTTACTTTTAGGAAATCATAAACTTATAATAGTCATTATAAAGAATGATTAAAATGGGAACAAAGAATTATTGAATTTATAAATATTTCTACTATTCATTTAAAAAAGTTAAATTTTATCATAATTGTTGACTTTTTTATTGTATCTCTTATGATCTTGAAAGCAATGTTTCCTAACTTTATACTCCATATTATAGATATGGGCCATTCATGAAATATTGAGGAATAAATTGCATGGATAATTGTTGTGGGAAATAATACATCATCTTATATGTCTAAGCAGTATTATAAATTAATGGAATAGGAGCATAACAACTTTGAGATAATATAAGACTTTCTTATAATTGTTCCAATTTTCCAACTTAATCTTATTCTGCTTCTTGCTTAATCTAATTTTATTAAATCGAAAGTTCATCTTTTATAACTTATTTATTTTTTTATAATATTTTTTTGTCCTACTCTTAGAATTAACCTATACTATTGAAATAAAATTACTAAAATTAAGATGATTATTTATTTGATTATTTTCTTAAATTAAGGCTTTTTATAACTTAACATTTTCTTAATTCAATTATTTGTCTATACTATTATTTTCATTTTTCTCTTTATTTTCACTCTATCCATTATTAGACAATTTCTTTTGATAAATTAAGTAAATACAAAATATCTTTTTCGAATTTTAAGTTTATCAATTGTTCTTTTAAATGATTTGTTTTATTAATAATTTATATTTTCCTTTTGGATAGACTATTATATCTCATTATTTGGTTATGGAACCACATAATATGGATTCTCAATATTAAAATAACGCTTTCGAATATATGAATAATATCTATTTTTTATTATGTTTTCCTAATTGATAACTAATTAATTCATACAGGTCTTCCTTATAATAATTTAGATATCTTGCACCATTTAGATCCAAAGCTCTTATATCCTTCAACTATAATCATATCTTCCTCTTTAGTGAAAGGTTCTTAATTAATTTCTGGATTTAATTTATTTACAAATCTTTCTCTTACCTGTTTACTAGTACGATTAGGAATACATTTGGCAATTTAAACCCAATTTTTATTATGTACTTGTACTAATCTTAAAAGTAGCTAGTCTTCTTTACTTGTCCATGGTTTCCGTATATTATACTGAAAATTTTCATAAACTTGTACATTATAAGGTTTTATTCTTTTCCATCTCTAAGCACATTAAGAAGGATTTCGATTTTGTAATGCTTAAGCAACCTATAGCCAATTAGTGCTATATATTTTAATGGCTTATTTGAGTTGGTTGTCTTCTTTAAGAGACCAGGCTCGTCTGGTTTGATTACCATTTTTTTATTGGTCATTGCTATCACAAATATTTGAATGTATTTGTATGTCAGAAGGTTAGTTACACGGTTCAAAAGATTGGATTTGATCCATTTTATTTATTTAATATTAATTCAAAAAACAATCAACAGAGCCTTCTATTTACAAAAATACAAAACTAAATATAAAAATTAGTAATACAACTTCTAAGATTACTCTCTAAATAACAATATGATATTTTACCTTGAATATCTATTCTTCTCAAAGTTTTAAATTGCTTAGTAAAAGTTAAGTTGAAAGAGTAATGTCAAGTTTAGACCAAACTCTTTTATAAATAATTCAATTTAAGATCAACCTGAATTGTAATCTACACATATAATCGTATTTAGACTTAATTCTAATTTACTCACCTTCCTAATTTATTGTGATAATTCAGAGTAAAATTATTCTTATTTAAAATAAGAATTATTAGATTCATATATTAGATTCATATATTATTTTCATTAAATTATTTACTGCTATACACTTCACTATTCTTTTACATTCTCTGTATCTTAAATTTAATCAATATTTCAAATTTTTATGACTATATGACTATCTAACTTATTTATAATTGTTATTTATCTTTAACATATAGAATACTTGATCATTAATTGGGTGTAGCATTGTAAGAATTTAATCTCAAAACCATAATAATGATGATGAAACTTAAATTAAAAAATTTTGGATAATATAATAACATTTTGAAACTGTCTTATAAACAAGGTTAACTTTATTTCAAAAATTCAGTTACATGACAAATAGTTAATCAATTCTTTCTTTTACTTTTTTATAAAAGGAGAATTAAGAGGAATCAGTTTTAAAAATTATTTTATTTATATAATTTTATAATAATAACGTTATTTATATTCATATTATATGTTTATAATATACAATTATAATAAAATTGCCAATAATGCGGTTTTATGATAGAATATAAATTTCAAAAGACAAAACTAATTTGGTGAAAAAACTTGAGATAAATAAAGTAAAATATACTTATAATTTATAATATTTGTCTTAATATATTTCTTATTCAAAAAATATTTAATTTTCTAGCTACGCTTTTATTATTGATATAATTTATATCTTCAATTTCTAATAATAAGGATCCAAACTATTGCACTCATTATTGTGCTTTATAATAAGATTTTTGAGTTACATTTCATGTAAGCATTAAATTGGAGAATATTGATAAAGCTTAATTTGAAGATGAAATGATGTAATTGAAAATTAATATTAGTTTTAAGAATAGTAAGCAACAAGAAAGTTAGTTAATTGTTTTGGGATTGATATTTTATGTTTTGCCAATAGTTATTGTGGAGTTTTGTTAAAACAAAATTAAAAATTAAAAAAGGCTTGTAATTTGGGTTTAATTATTTCTGCATTTTCATTTTAGAAGTAGAAATTATTAATAGTCAGAAATAAACCATTAATATTGACTGTTAGCATAATACTAATGTAAGGTTTTAAAGTATGTAGATTTATTTTTATTTTCTTTTAGTAGAGTATGGTCAATTGAAGTGGTAAATTTTTGAATTATATTTACATAGATATTTGACAAGGTTGTTAACCACTTTTCATTATATAATTTTATTTACCATTATGATTATACTATTTAAAAGGGAAANTTCTCTGTATCTTAAATTTAATCAATATTTCAAATTTTTATGACTATATGACTATCTAACTTATTTATAATTGTTATTTATCTTTAACATATAGAATACTTGATCATTAATTGGGTGTAGCATTGTAAGAATTTAATCTCAAAACCATAATAATGATGATGAAACTTAAATTAAAAAATTTTGGATAATATAATAACATTTTGAAACTGTCTTATAAACAAGGTTAACTTTATTTCAAAAATTCAGTTACATGACAAATAGTTAATCAATTCTTTCTTTTACTTTTTTATAAAAGGAGAATTAAGAGGAATCAGTTTTAAAAATTATTTTATTTATATAATTTTATAATAATAACGTTATTTATATTCATATTATATGTTTATAATATACAATTATAATAAAATTGCCAATAATGCGGTTTTATGATAGAATATAAATTTCAAAAGACAAAACTAATTTGGTGAAAAAACTTGAGATAAATAAAGTAAAATATACTTATAATTTATAATATTTGTCTTAATATATTTCTTATTCAAAAAATATTTAATTTTCTAGCTACGCTTTTATTATTGATATAATTTATATCTTCAATTTCTAATAATAAGGATCCAAACTATTGCACTCATTATTGTGCTTTATAATAAGATTTTTGAGTTACATTTCATGTAAGCATTAAATTGGAGAATATTGATAAAGCTTAATTTGAAGATGAAATGATGTAATTGAAAATTAATATTAGTTTTAAGAATAGTAAGCAACAAGAAAGTTAGTTAATTGTTTTGGGATTGATATTTTATGTTTTGCCAATAGTTATTGTGGAGTTTTGTTAAAACAAAATTAAAAATTAAAAAAGGCTTGTAATTTGGGTTTAATTATTTCTGCATTTTCATTTTAGAAGTAGAAATTATTAATAGTCAGAAATAAACCATTAATATTGACTGTTAGCATAATACTAATGTAAGGTTTTAAAGTATGTAGATTTATTTTTATTTTCTTTTAGTAGAGTATGGTCAATTGAAGTGGTAAATTTTTGAATTATATTTACATAGATATTTGACAAGGTTGTTAACCACTTTTCATTATATAATTTTATTTACCATTATGATTATACTATTTAAAAGGGAAAGAAAGAAGAAATATATTTGAATATTATCTTGTCAAGAAAATTGAGGAAAAATATTCCTTTTAAAATTTTAATAATTATATTTTTTGGTATGAATTATTTAACAGAATATCATAGTATTGAATTAATAATGATATATGATTTGTAAATGTTTATTAAATTTTATATCAAGAAATCAAGATATTATTTGTCTATTATTACTAAGATTTTTGATTAATCGAACCATAAATAATAAAATAGAAATGATGAGTGATTCAGAATCAGATGATTATGAAGTCAATAATTACATTTAATCATTTAATAATAAATAAAGAAAAGAAGGAATAGATAACTTTAATCCTTATAAATAAAATGGTTCTATGCTGGATGATAAATATGGAAAATAATATCAAAATATATAGGATAAGTTTAATCCTAAATATCCATTAATGAATGGAAAAGACTTTGATCACAGAATCGAAAAAAAGAAGATTAATTCTTATTGGACTATTGGTGAAGATGTACTTTTGTTATAATTGGTTGAACGCTTTAAAACAGAAGATTGGAAACTCATTTCAGATAAGATAAAAACTAAAGATCATATTGAATGTTCTAGAAGGTACACAATAATTAGAGAGCCAGAAGAATTTGAAGATGAAGAAGAAGAAGTTGATCTAACTTGGACACCAAAAGAAGATTCACTCTTAATTTTTGCATATCGCAAACATAAAGGAAATTGGGTTAAGATTTAGTAAAGATTTCCACATAGAGACAGATCATCACTTTAAAAAAGATGGTCTGAAATAGCATATATTTAATAATAAACACCTACTATTTTCTGGGATATTGAAAGAGATACTCGAATTATATCTAATTACTTGAATTCTGCTAAATTTAATGATATTGCTTCTGATTTAAGTATATAAGAGGAATCAATTGAAAATAGATTTAATTTCATTTTAGCCAAATTGAGTGGGTAATTAGAAAAAAAAGGAGTTAAAGTAGAATTACCTAAAAAGGTCTTAGATTCTATTTAATCATCAGAAAATTAAGGATAATTAATATTATAAACTAAACAATAAACTTTAGATATTCCTGATGATTAACATTAACAAAATGATAAATTTACTATAGATAGTATTTTAAATGATTAAAGACATTTAGAATTAAATAGTGGTATTAATAGTAAGATTGAAAATTAGACTAAATTTGAACTACCAGTTTAATAAACTTAGATTTTAACAAATTTTAATGATTAGATTAAGCTGAATGATGAATAAACAACTTAAAATAATCATTAAGATACTCAACAAACATAAGAAGAATTAAAATTAGCAGAGTCAAAGGAAAAAAAATTGATCAATGAAACTTTATTAATGATGAAAAAAAGTTTAGAACAACAGAATTAACACTTTGATTCCTTGTATGATATTAAAGAACTATTATTTTCAAATGTTATATGATTAGATTTTTTGTTTTTTTAAAATAGAAATTAGCTATAGACTTTTCAAATATAAATATTAAAGTTATCATATAACTATATCTCAATTTAGTATAGATTGAGTCTTGCTAATGGTATACATTAATAATATATAATAATTAAATTATTAACAATTATAATCCTGTTTTAAAAAACCTTTAATATTCTTAACCAATAAGATTAATATTAAAATTAGATTATAATTATTAATTCTCTGAAACAATTTATTCTCAACAATCTAATATACAAAATCTTATGTTAATAATTAAACTATATTAGATATGTAAAAATTTTTATTAAATGTGATATATATTTATATATGATGTCATCTCAACCAAGGTATTCAATTTGAACATTAGTGAGAAAATTATTGCAGTTGCTAACTCCTAAAGCCTGAAGAGCCTTAATATGGATATCAATTTTAGGATGGGAAGGACCTCCAGCACCAACATCTCCTTTTTCTGCAATTATAGATTTTCCATTATAGGTAATCTTAAGCTTGTACTTATAGGGTAATTTTCCAAGAGCACTGAAATCCTTAACTTTGTAGTCTTTTGATAACTCTGCATAATATATTCCAGCATAAAGATCATTATCACGATATCCAATTTTATCAGTAAAACAAGAGGCTAAGACTGTTTCTGTTGTACCTCCAACTTCAATTCCTAATAATTTGTTGATAAAATTGTAAAGTGATGGGGAAGCTGATGTCAAAACAATACAAAGGGATAATAAAATGATAATCTTTTTCATTATATTTTTAGTTTAATTAATATTTTGTTAATAATTAATCTTTAAATAAGAATTAGATTTATATAAAGAAATAATTTGTATAAGAAAATTAAATTTAAATTTAACATAAGAAACAAAAGAAAACAAAAAGAAAATTAAATATAGAAAACTTTTAAGTAAAATAGTTTATGGTATTATTATTAATGAAAAATAATTATATTTTGTATGCCAAATCTTCACCTTTAATTTTAATTATCATTTTATTTCCAATATAACACATATTACAGAGGTATTTTAAAGTAATTTTAGCATTGATGGAACTTACAGGGAATATCTAAATTATTAAACTATCTTTAATCAATAATAGAGAAATAAAAGAAATTAATTAAGTAGATTTGAATATAAACAGAATAAACTATTTATTTATTAAATATGAAATTATATATATTTAGAAATAGAGATAAAGATTTTAAATCTCCTTAAATTACATATACATAATCAAATATTCAAATGATAATTGGATTTCCAAAAAATATAATAAGTTTTGGTGAATGAAATATTTGAAAAATAAAATTAATAATATCTAAAAATACTATAATAGCATAATTAAAAAGGATTATAGTAGAATAATTTTATAAGTAATTAATAAATATATTGAATAATTAAAAAATGATATTCTTGAATTTTTGGTTCAACATAAAATTAGAAAACTATTTAATAACTCACCAGATTACTTGTTACAAATTTTCACACATCTAAATTTTTATTAATAACTTTTTATTGGTTTTATAATTATTCCCAATTTTCAACATATTTTAAAATTAACAATATGGAATGATAATATATTTATTAGTTTGGATTTTTTGAATAAATCCAGAATCTCTTTCTCTAGTATTAATTAAATATTAAAGCAACTATCTGTATGGAGGTTTCTAATATCAATGATTTATCTGAACTAATTAAGGAGAAAGAGAAAGTATACTCATTTAGAAAACTTGAATAAAAAGATGCTAAGAAAATCTAATTACTTATGACTAAATCATTTGCCCATGAAAATCAAGGAATGAAAATATTATAAGTAACTGAAGAAGATCTGGACACAGAATTCAATCTTAAATTATAGTAATTATTTTTCTTAAGTTTCCATTAGTGATTTGATGGTTTAAGAGAATTTATCTTTCGGAGTATTTTTTGGAGATGAATTAGTATCTGCCTGTTTGACTTATGACTTGTCTTCAAACAATGACTTACATATTGAAGGATCAGAGCCATCTAAAGTTATGTTAGAAATTTAAGAATTAGTAGAAATTCTGCTTGACAAATATGCTGATACAAAAAATTTAGGAAAAAAAGAAATAGCTTATTTAAGTCATCTTGCTACAAGAGCTGATCACTTTTAATAACAATTAGCTCTTTCCTGTGCCTATTTGTCAGCTGAAGAATGTAGAAAGCAAGGTTTCAAATAAATGATCACTGAGGCTGCCCATATTGGTACATAAAAGAGTTTCTCTAAAATTTTCAAAAACTTTGAGAAATTTAAGGAAATTAAGGAACTCAAAGGATAACCTGTTGATATTGTTTCCTTAATTGGATCATTCAACACTCCATGATTATGAATAATTCAATAATGAAATTGGAAATATATAAAATTTTAGATTTATCATAATATAATTTTTGATTATTTTCTTTGATAAAATATTAAAACTATTCAAATGATTATGATGAGATTATAAAATTAATTAGAATTTTAAATAAAATCTATATTCAAAATTAAAAAGCTAATAATTTTTTGAGGCACCATAACCTATTATTGCAATCTTAACTTTCATCATAGATATTGAGGAGTATGTGAATTTTTATTTAAATAATCTGCTTTTCTGTAAATGTACATGAAAGAATTGAAGATATAGTATCAAAAGTTTCAAAAGTGCAACAAAAAAGTTGAATTATTCCATTAAATTTCAATTAGATTTATAATTCTATTTATTATAATATTATACTTTGATCTTCTTTTATAGAAGATATTTATGAAAGATCTTAATGGTTAATTTCACATTAATTCTCAGTTTCTAAATCTGCTTCACTAGTATGTTATTCCAGAATTGATTATTCTTCTTTTTATTCATTTTTTATTAGATTAAGTTCTATATTCATTTAGTTCTAAGTAACTTTTATTTCATTTTCATTCATACTATTATTTACTAGTTTTAATTATAATTTTTCGACTTATTTCGAAATTTTTCGAAATTTTCTTGTATTAGAATAATTGATTGTTAGAGAATTAATTTGGTTTATATTAGGTTCAAGAGATTTAATCTTCAAATAGAGTTATTTTGCTTAATAGAAAATATGATATATGATAATAAGTAACAAAAAATAAATTTGTATTAAGTTTAGTGTTTTTGGTAGTACATAACTAATATAATTAAAATATTTTACTTGAAGTTTTACATTATAATTGATATTCCAAAGAATAATGATGTAATGATCAGAATTCTATTCTTCCAATCTATTAAGAATAATAATGATATTCCAACAAATAAGTTTATTATCTATATTAATATCAGATACAAATACTTGATTTGTGGGAATTATAGAAGTTAATTAAGGATGCTACATCATTAAATTAGAATCATTAAATTCTATGGGTTGAGTTTCATATATTTATAAAAGTGAATTCAAAGTGAGTATTGAAACAACTATTCTACTTGATGAGTGAAACATTAAATAAATATTTTAAGTATTGAGAACCAATTATAAGAGAATTGAGATTTATCTGAATTAAATAAATCATAAGTTTGTTCAGATGAACACGAACCCCCATCCAATTTTTTTAATTTATCAATTTTTATAAAAAATAATTATTAGATGATAATAATTATCAAAAAGTATTATATTTATATGTCTAACAAAAGCTAATTCAAAAATTAATTTAGCCAATGGATTTATTTTCTAATAAAAAGTATCATTCAGAAAAAATATATATCCTTATTCTCTATTTACATTCTAAATATCTAAACATCTGTCCATCTTTCTAATTTTAGGATATTTGTCTCACTAATAGATTAAATTAATAGAAAATTTAGTTGAAATAAGAAATAGACAAAAATAAAATTGAAAGTAATAAAAGAATATCAATTAAATATCCAATATAAAGTGAAAAAATTTTATATTTTAATATATTTTAATCTAGGTTATCTCTATAAAATTAAGTTTAAAATCAGTCTATGTATTATTTTCTTGTTGCTAAGTTAAGTTTATATTAAATAAAGAATTATTTTATATTCTAATTTATAATAATCTTGCATATTGTAATTCTTCATTATTTTCTAATTATAATGGTATTATATAAAAAAATAATATCTCTTCATTTCTTATAAGTGATTAATTACAATCATTTTTGATTTAAAGTTTAATATGATTTATTTATAGATTTAAATAGTTTTTCTTTAACTTTCAAAAATATTGTTGTTATTCTTAATTCAATTTTCTTATTTTATTAATTGAAGTGATCTCTAAATTTGAAAGTTAATGGAGATGAGAATAACAATATTACAATTTACTATTACTTTATCAAAATATAATATCATTTAATTGTTGTATGATGTTGAAAGATAATTAGAATATATATATAAGTGATAAAACTTTTAATTATGATGAATAAGCATAACTAGCAATAACGATTAAATTTGCAATTTTTAATGTACATAATTCATCCAATCATCTTAATCTTCTAGCTTCTCTTTCACATTCCATAAGCTCTAAGGTGTCTCCCTTTCTAACTGGACCCATAACATTTCTAATTAATGTTCTTTATTATCCAACCAATTAAACTTTAACTTATGTAATACCACCTCTAGATCCTATACAATTTATTATAAATTTTATTACCTGTTCTTCCAATAATTTCAATAACAGTTGCTCTAGTTCCTTCAACTCTTTCTTTAGTGGAGTCCATAGTTTTGTTTGTTAATTTTTAATTAAATGATTTTAGATTTTATGAACAAATACTTTCATTATATATATATATTATATAAGATGTAAATAAAGAACTCTAAAAAAAGAAAATATCAAATCTAATTTTAAGCATATTATAAGTTAAATCAAAAATTGATTTTTATATTATCTTTGAGACATAGAAATCTTATATTTTTGATATTTAATTTAATAAAATAAAATGTCAGAAAGTTCACTGTCTCCAATTGACTTTTATGAACTAAAGCATGTTAGAACTATAAAAGTCAATAGATAAGATGAAAAGTTTATAAAGAAAAGAACTTTGTTGTATTAGAATAAAGAGATGTTGGAAAAGGAATATCTGAAATTAAATCAAAGTTGTGATTGTTCTGAATGTGGAAAAGGCAGTTAATATTTTGAGATGATAAAAAAACAATATCCTTTTAATGAATCAAGGTATTATTTTATAAGATTGAAGATGGTAAAAACGAAAAAGAGTATTAAGGAGATTTAAAGCTGTAATTAATGCGATCATTTTCATCCTAACTTATAAAATGGAAGCTATTAAAAAGTTTAGAAAGCGAATGCATATCTTAAAAGCAGTTCGAAATTTAACAACTATAAGAAAACCATAAGCAATTGTTCCACCCCATTTATAACCCTAACCTGTTCTTATGATACCTTAATCACATCAATCACAAAGGTAAATTATTTAATAATTAAAGAATAAAAACTGCTCCAGAGAATGATGATGCTTTATCTCATTAAATTTTAAGTCATGGCAGAGAACCAAGAAAAAGTCAAGTCTCTTAATATATTACAAAAATGTTAAAAGAAACAAACCTTAAATAAGAAGTTTACCTTAAACCTCTTAGTGGTGTAAATCGAAAGTCATTTCAATCAACAAATGCAAAATCGATTACCTAAACCTCATTTTCGCCTCATACTCATTCCCATTATTAATCATATTAATCAAGTTTATTACCATACAGTCATTTTCACAAGGACTCAATTAAACAAACTAATAAAGATTCCTAAAAATAAAATAATAAAGATATTGTAAAAATAATAGATTCGATGAAAGTTAAACATAGATTTATTTAATGTAAAAAATGATTATAAATATATATTTATAAGAAAATTTTTTTATGAATTTATAAATACATACATAGATACTTCTAAAGATTTGAATATCAAATAATTAAAAATTAAATTGAATTATCTTATTATCCAACATTGTATTTAATTACAAATCTATTTTCAATAGCAATCTCATCATTTAATAATAAAAAAAAAATTAAATTAATTTATAACATGATATATCATTCAATATTATAATGACATTTGATTTTGTGTCTAATAGCTCAATTTGACCAACCAAATATATAAGGATTTATTTAATATTTTAAAAGTTTCATCATAGAAATAACTCTAATACTCAAATATTTATTATTAAATTCTAATCATTTCAGCAATTTATACAATTTTAACATATCTGAAAAAGACTCAAATTAAAATAGTATATACAGACATAAATGTAGATTAAATAGATTAAGAAAAAAAGAGTAATCTTATTTAAATTCTTATTATTATAAGTCTTATCCATTAAGCTAATAAAATATGACAATAAATCTTAAATGAAAACAAAACTACTACAAATTATAGAAGAGTACTTTCCCTACTTTCTCTTAATAAAGAAATTCACAATAAAATTGCATTAAAAATAATGAAAAAAAAATACTAAATCATTTTATTTATGATAACAATCTCGAGAGAATAAAGTTCATTATTAATCATTAACATAGTTTATTTATAATTTACTTTGAGTAATTATTAATTTAATGAGAAATTACTTTTGAGTATTATATTTATTAATCAAAATTTAATTCAATCATTTTAATAATTTAACCATTTAATTCAGCAATTCTCTATTGAATATTGTGCTCTCTTTTTCATATTTTTAAATCCATTGATTTTACATAATTTAATAAATAGTAGGTCTTTTTTTAGGATCTTTTTATACCAAGATTTTAACAAAAGTTTTAAACTCTTCACTCAAATAATTAGGAAATTCAAAATTACTATAGATTATTTTATTCATAGTATCTTCTTTTTTCTTTTCATAAAAAGGGGTTTCTCCAGTACAAAGTTCAAATGCCAAAATACCAATAGCCCATATGTCAACTGTGTGATCATAATCTCTACCTGCTGCAATTTCAGGAGACATATAATCTACAGTACCACAAAAAGATTATCTAACTTAATTAGTGGGGTTATATGTAGATAAGCCCATATCAGCAATTTTTAATAAAGTATGTGTAATTAAGATATTTTCTGGTTTGATATCTCGATGAATGATATTTTTACTATGCATATATCCAATACCTTCAATAATTTATCTAATATAGCCTGAAACTACTTATTCTGAGAACTTTTTTTTAGGTTGTTTCTTTAATAATTTAAATAATTCCCCATCAGTTGCATATTCTAATATTAAGACTACTTTAGACCACTCTTAGAAGTATCCATAAAGTTTAAGGATATTAGGATGATCCATATATCCTTATAATTTAATTTCATTTGATAATTGCTTTTCCATTCCATATTTTTAAATGGTTGCTTTTGGAATAACTTTTAAAGCAACAATTACTTTTGTTTATTTATCTTGAGCTTGATATACATCACTAAATTTGCCTTTTCCCAAAAATTTACAAATTTAAAAACGTTCGCTTATGGTTGAATAGACAGGGGCTAAAATTTGAGCTTGCTTTGCTAAATTAGTAGGTTTCTTAAGTGGAGATTCACCTTAAGAAGGAAGACGAGTTTCCTCTTTGATTGATTCTTCTTCAACTTAAAATGCAGGTATTATATGTCTATTCCCAATTTCCTTATTTATTTGACCTATTGTAAATGTTAATCTTGTTTGCATATTTTTGATGTTATTATCAATGTTTTAACATTTTTCTACAATATTTTACCAATCTTTGTCAATCGATAATATAAATCCAATTTTATCTTAATTAATCATATAATTTATTTTTAATTATGGAAGCTTATAGTAAATTTGATTTTGAAGGAAACAAAGAATTTCAGCAATATTTTTCAAACATTTTTCCTACACCTACCAACGTAGAAAAATATAAACGTAATTGGTATAAGAAATGCATTGACCCAAATTTTGATGTAAATGATAAATAATAATCTCAAAAACAAGAGGAAACTAAAAAATAGGAATAATAATAAAATTAATAGTAGTAATAATAGTAATAATAATAATAATAGTAATAATAATAATAATCATAATAAAAATAAAATTTTTAAAGATAATCACCTCAATTACCAATTTCATATGTGATCGAAGGAGTTTTAAAAGTATTATATTTTCCAGCACTATTATTCCTCCAAAAACCAGAATTACACAAGTATGTTAATTTAGGTAGTGTTATTATTTGCTTAATGGCTCTTAAAAGACTAAAGGGAATTCCTAAAAAAGGATAATATCAAGAATATTTTGCTTAATTTCTAAAATATGAATTTGCAACCAATATCTTTTATATGATATCTTTATTTGCTATAGATAATTTTGTATTTTAATTACCAATTGCATTACACTTTTTAGTAGGAGCTGCTGAATTATGGAATTAATTAGGCTAAGATGAAGGATTTACATTAAGATTTGCATAATATATAGTAGACAATCGAGATGAGATCTTAATAACAAAATAAAAGATAGAAATATACTTATTTTTCTATTCAGTGATTGGAGTTTTTATAAGAAAAACATCAATTTTTTTAGGTATTTTTATATTCTAAAATATTTTATTGAAAACTAAATGCAATGAAAAAATGATGATAGCTCAATCTAGCATCAGAGATTGGTATAAAAAAAACTTAGTTGAAAATAAAAAAGTTCCACAATTTTTACAGAATTTATTAGCACTAGTTTGGAAAGGTTATGAAAAATTAATTACAATTTTTTGAGTGTTCTTAAATTTAACCAAATAAATATATTTCATAGTTTTTCTTACCCAGATTTAACTTTTCTAATATAAATTATTTCATTTATAATAGTATATACAAGAGGGTCTTAATCGAATAATTAAAACCATTAAGATATATCATCTGTTTTTTCCCTATAGCATAAGTCTTATTAAATGATATGGTTGATCAGACTTCTTAATATATTATTGCATGATATTTTATAAATACCACATCTTTCATATAAGCTTTAATCATATTATTATTGTTCACAGATAGAACTGATATAATAGCAGCTTATTAATTTGTACTACCTATTAAAATTAAATTTCTGCATCTATATTGCAAAGTAATCGAGGCTGAAATTACTATAGCTAAAGTTTCCTTATTAATTATGTCACATATTAAAAGTATTGATTTAAACATCAAATCTTCAAATTATGAAGGGCTTGGTATTCATTTTCCAAAGTACAAAAACCAGTAACTTTCTAAATTAATAGTTCTAAAAAGATTTATATTTTGGTTTGTTTTTTTAAAAATAATACTAATATTGCATCAAATATAATATAACAATTTAAAAATAGTATTTCTTCATTATTTTAAATAAGACTTAAATAACATTATCGCCATATTTAATTTTAAAATAAAATGTTAAAAATTATATAAGTTCATTATAAATTATTATATTAATTACTTATTTTATTCTTATTTTCATAAATGAGATAGAGTAGATAATTTAAATTGAGAATATATAAAATATATTTACAAATAAATCAGATTGTTGAAATTAAATTTATTGAACTTAAATCTGGATAATCTTTAGATAATGAGAATATTTTGCTTTTATTATTATTTCTTTACTTATTTGTAATTAGTTTAATCTGAATGTAATTGATTTGCTATTTGTTTGAAAATTATTAATTTTTTTTTGCTAAATATATTGAATAAAATGGGCAATTGTTAATGTAGAAAATATTTTGATTCAGAATAAGAATCTTGCAATAATAATCTTTAAGAAACAATCATAAATATTAAAAGGAGATAGGATAGTATGAAGGAATTGTCCATTAAAATAAAAACTTGGAGACAAGAATCTTTTTCTTTATTTGATTATGAGAATTAAAATGATTTAAAGGAATAAACCATTAAGGTATGTATATTTATATTAATAAGATAAGATAAGGAGGCTATATTATAAAAAACAATAATGAATTGTAATGGATAGATGAAGATGTTGACTGGAATAAATGTGTGATTAAATAAGATTAAATACTTTTTAGAATAGAAAAAATAGATGGAGTTTTTACAATAATAAATCAAAAGGGAGAATGTAAATAGCACTTAGAGGATGATAAGTAAGAGCTTACAACCAAGAACATTGGAGACAATAGAGAATTTCAATAATTTGAGAACTTGGCTTAGTTTGAAGGGGAAGAATTTGATTAGTCATAGGAATTAATATATAAAATAGGTTAATAATATTAAAGGTTGAGTCAAAGTTAAAAAACAAACACTAAATTATTAGAGAAGGGTAGTAAATTATGGTTAGTAGTTAGATCAATCTAATAAAAGTTTAGTAATCCTGGAATAAAATTAAAATAAGGGGATATATTAAAATTTGGAAGAGTTAAATTTAAAATTAGAGAAATTCAATTAAATAAAAGAAAATTATTGTATATTATTAATTTATTAATAACTCTTAGATGTGATTTAGATTCATTTAGATCTAGCCAATCTGATAATATTTTATGTAGAGTATGTTGTAGTAGTTCAGATAGTATATAGAATCCTTTAATAAACCCTTGTAAATGTACTGGATCTATCAAATATATCCATCTTAATTGTTTAAAGAAGTGGTTAAAATTGAAATTCTAAACTAAATTCAGTAATAATTGTATAATCTATATGTGGAAAAATTTAGAATGTGAAATATGTAAGTTTAATTATCCACCAATTTTTAAAAGTGATGAAAAATATTTTGATTTGATTGAGTTGAGTATACCTGTAGATTAACCTTATGTGTTGATGGAAATCATTCAGAATCGTTAAGTAAATATTTTATATATCATTAAGGATTTGAGAATTGATAATAAAATTTAAGATTCAACTTGGGCATAATGTAAAGGAGTCTACATAATTACTTTTGATAATAAAAGTGATGATAAATCTATTAAAACAAATTAATTATNAAAAACTTGGAGACAAGAATCTTTTTCTTTATTTGATTATGAGAATTAAAATGATTTAAAGGAATAAACCATTAAGGTATGTATATTTATATTAATAAGATAAGATAAGGAGGCTATATTATAAAAAACAATAATGAATTGTAATGGATAGATGAAGATGTTGACTGGAATAAATGTGTGATTAAATAAGATTAAATACTTTTTAGAATAGAAAAAATAGATGGAGTTTTTACAATAATAAATCAAAAGGGAGAATGTAAATAGCACTTAGAGGATGATAAGTAAGAGCTTACAACCAAGAACATTGGAGACAATAGAGAATTTCAATAATTTGAGAACTTGGCTTAGTTTGAAGGGGAAGAATTTGATTAGTCATAGGAATTAATATATAAAATAGGTTAATAATATTAAAGGTTGAGTCAAAGTTAAAAAACAAACACTAAATTATTAGAGAAGGGTAGTAAATTATGGTTAGTAGTTAGATCAATCTAATAAAAGTTTAGTAATCCTGGAATAAAATTAAAATAAGGGGATATATTAAAATTTGGAAGAGTTAAATTTAAAATTAGAGAAATTCAATTAAATAAAAGAAAATTATTGTATATTATTAATTTATTAATAACTCTTAGATGTGATTTAGATTCATTTAGATCTAGCCAATCTGATAATATTTTATGTAGAGTATGTTGTAGTAGTTCAGATAGTATATAGAATCCTTTAATAAACCCTTGTAAATGTACTGGATCTATCAAATATATCCATCTTAATTGTTTAAAGAAGTGGTTAAAATTGAAATTCTAAACTAAATTCAGTAATAATTGTATAATCTATATGTGGAAAAATTTAGAATGTGAAATATGTAAGTTTAATTATCCACCAATTTTTAAAAGTGATGAAAAATATTTTGATTTGATTGAGTTGAGTATACCTGTAGATTAACCTTATGTGTTGATGGAAATCATTCAGAATCGTTAAGTAAATATTTTATATATCATTAAGGATTTGAGAATTGATAATAAAATTTAAGATTCAACTTGGGCATAATGTAAAGGAGTCTACATAATTACTTTTGATAATAAAAGTGATGATAAATCTATTAAAACAAATTAATTATAGATTGGAAGAGCAAATGAAATGGAAATAAGAATAAATGATATTTCTGTAAGTAGAAATCATGGAATACTAAAATTAAATGATGGAAAACTATATTTAATTGATAATAAATCAAAATTTGGATCATTGATATTAATTTAATAAAAAGTGATACCATTAATATATGAATTGAATGGAATAGAAATTTAAATTGGAAGAAGTGTTATGCAATTCAATTTTGTAAAAGATGAATTAAATGCACAATCTTCTAAATAGAATTTAGATTCTGAAATTTTTGAGTAGTTAATATAATTCTAATAAAAGGAAAATTATTGGTCCAGACCCAGAAGACGAAGATATCCTTAATTTTCAATGATCTTTTTTTTATTATTTTTCTATAATAAAAAAATACTTTTGATTACTTAAATAAAAATCTTATAAATATTTTATTATTTAATCTCACTTTTTTAACATTTATTTCCCCCATATAAAATTTATGGATAATTAAGTATTTTTAAATATAGTTCTATCATTTTATTTATGTATCAATTTTATAAATAACAAATTAAATGTGAACAACAGAATTAAATTTAGATATCAATTTATACAATCAAGGGATTTTGCTATAATTCCTTCAATTTTTGTTTAATCGCCAATAGAATTTTCAAGATACTCTATTTATCCTGTTTATTTTCTTTCTTTTAAGGAACCTTTAATTTGAAATTCTTTTTAATCAGCTTCATTTAAAATAACTTCTGTGATTTTAATTTATAATTCTATATGATTTTCTAATATCTCATTTTACTCTAAGTTTATTATATAGATAAAATACTATTCATAAAAGCATTGAAATTTTCATTCCAAATAAATGACTTTTCATTTATTTCATCTTCTGGTATTAAAACATTAAAAATATTAAAGATTTGAACAATCATATGTGATTTAAATTATTGAACCAATCTTCCTTTTACTAAAGATCCTAATAATTATATATTATATATTAACCTGAGTGTAATTACAATAATGTTACTGTATATTCAATATCAATAAACATTTATGGTTAATCATCAAATGTTTCAAGATATTCAGATACTATGTTAACTTTCTTAACAGCAATTACAATGCTCTAAATTAATAACAAAATTACAGGAATTGAATTATGTATTCTGCATGTAAAAATCATCTTTGGAATAAGATTTTAAATAGATTTTGATATATTTTTAAGATGATAAGGCATCAAAACAATAGTGGTTTATTCTTTGAAACTAGTTAATTACAAATTATCCATAATTATTCTTTTAATTAAATAATTTTATTTTGTCTTATTTATGATATAGATATTTCATTCAATTCATAATAAGAAATTGATTCATAATGATTATATTAATTTGTATGATTATTATCTAATAAATGATTTTTATACTAATAATAATATTATTTAATATAAATTATTGATTAATGAAAAGTTCAACAAAACCTTAAATTATTGTTACTCCAATTCCTAAATATTAAGTAACAGAAGAGGATGATGAATTACCAAATCCTATGTTGGAATCAATTTCATCATAAAAGTCTCAACCATCTTATTCTAGTCCTAGTAGATGCAAAAAATTGATCTTAAAGTTAAATAAAAGTGATTAAAGAAAAGATCATTATAAATAATATCACCAATTTAAAATAAGTACTACAGAAGAATAAAAAGGATCATATTAAAGACAATATAAATAAATGGATAGTTTGTTACCATTACTAAAATTAGTTTAGTTGAATTAAAAAAAAAATAAAACAGAATGTTTTAATGGAGAAGAAATAACAATAGAATAAAAGGTTTATTTTTTTCCAACTAAAGAAATTTTAAACATATTTAAATAATCTGGTGATGGAATCCCAATAACATATGAAATAGTAGAAGATGATGAAGATAAAACAATGCAATAAAGTATTTCAATATCAGAAAAAATGATTAAATCCATGAATGTAATAAAAACATTTAAGAAAGCAACAAATAAAATTAAATCAGTTTATTCATTTCCTAAAGTTCTTAAATAATTTGAAGAAGAGAATAAGCGTAAATAGTAAGCAGATAAAATGAATTAATTCATTAATGACAATTCATTTATTTTAAAAAGTGATCATTCATTAGGAGATTAAATAATAAAATCTAAATCTTAATCTCCATAAAAAGATTAAATAAATGATTCGTAGCATTTATAATAAGTTAAAATAGAGTAATAGAATAAATAAAAACCTTAACGATTATCTCAAATTATATAGAACTCTAAAACTATTTTAAAAAACACTTCATTAGTTATTTGTATATTTTTACTTATTTTATTATTGGCATATATTAAAACATTAAATAGTTTACCACCTCAAATAGAAGATTTATGAATAATATATATCTAAAGTTTATATATAAGAGTATTTATTTAAATTATTAATAAAATAACATAAATAGTTCGTTAATTATGAATACTCTGAATAGTATGACAAATCCTTATAATATGCCTTCTACACCATATGGTGGAATCTTAGATGCAGATGGATGTAGAATGCTTGCTCGAAAGATCTTCTCAACTTATGATCGTATAAAATACTTTTAATGATCTAAATAGTTAGTAATAAAGGATACATTGATGTAGTAGATATTGGATCAATGTTTACAGATGCATATCGATCTTAAAATTTTATCACAAAACCTAAAGTTAATGAAACTAATGGATTTATGAAAGCTATTAACAGTAAATATATAATCTTTATAATCTCTATTAGAGACTGCTTAAAATAGATTAACTTTGTAGGATATTGAATAATATTGTTTAAAAAAGTTTTGTGGAACTTCATATCAATTTAAACAATAATAATCAGTGAATAAGTAAGAGTATTTATTTAAAACATTTTAGATAACCTAATTATATAGAAGAACGTTTATAAGTAGCTAGAACATTATTCAAAAAATTAGATGCTGATGGATCAGGTTATATTACAGAAGATGAAGTATATGAAATTATTAGAGAAACTTATAGATAAATGGGTATGTATTATATACTTATTTAGGTATGAAATATGAACCAACACCTGATGATGTGAGAAGTTGGATACAAATGACTGATTCTGATGGAGATGGAAAAGTTACTTTAGAAGATTATGAAAATTTAGTTTTGAAATCTTTACAATAACAAGCTATCTCATATAATTTAAGTTGATTTTATTTATTATTATTATTATTATTATCAAAATGGATAATTATGAATAAGTTTTATTTCTTAATCCAACTCAATTATAGTCTGTACAAAACTAATTCGAAAATATCAATAAATAAGTCATTTAGCTCTATGGAAAAGTATTAACAGTATCATAATTAAAAAAATATAAAAAAGTTTACTCGTTATTATCCAAATTTTTAGATCGTTACGATCATACCAATTAGATTCATTTAAATGATAGAATTCATTTTTTAAATATATTGCTAATGGCCTTAAATAAAATATTTAAGAAATCAATACTCAAAGATATGTCCAAAAAAAACTTAATTGACATCAAAGTATGGAAATAAAAACTTACTAAATATATTGAAATATATCCAATTCTTATATCTAAGATTACTTCTAATTTAGAATTAGCTACTGCAGATCCTAAACAAAGAATTAGAGAACAATTAAGAAATTCCATTTTTAAGGATTAATTAGAATAATAAATTTAAATTATAAATACCAGTGGATAACTAAAATTGGATTAAATTACTATTCCTTTTTAATTAACTTAAGAATTTGAAACATATTTGAAAAGTATTATGATAGCTTATAGATTATAAAGTTATTATCCTGAAATAAAACCTAATGAAAAGTTAAAATTTGCTATTTTATCCTATGATGTTAGTAAAATAATAATGTAAAGTAAAGGAAAAAGAGTTTCTAAATTATGTTAATATATTTTATCTTCTATTAATTTATTAAATAGATATTTTGAATCAAAAGATGATTAATGTTCTTAAATAATTGATGAAGTAAATCATTCAGAAGCTTTAAAATATTTAATATTTTTAGTATAATAAACTGATGCATAAACTGATTTTAAAAGTAAATTAAAATGCAAATGGAAATTTTCAAAATTATTGAAACCTCTCATTTGGTTTTGGATTCAATCAATATATTATTATTAATCAAAATTTAAATTTGAAAAATGTTAAGACATCATGGGTGTATTAAAATGGTTAAGTTACCATTATTTAATATCAACTGATGAATTATCAATTTATGTTTAAAATATTTAGGCAATAACTTTTGCTAAAAATAAAGAAAACATTATATTCAATCAAATTTTAGAATAAATTTATCTTAATGAAGATATTGGAATGCCTAGAATAAAAAATCTATTTGAACAAAACAATGCATAATAATAAGAACTTTAAAATTAAAAATAAACAATCAATTATTACTATAATTAAAATAATAAGGATAATATCTCATAACCAGAATATTTCTATTGTAGACCAAATGCATAAATTAAACTAGCTCATAATTCAGAACTTGCTTTTATTGAAATTAATAATGAGAACTTCAGTTCAATTGATACAAGATTATCTAGTAATACATTAAGATTACCAAAAAAAGATAATACATCAATTCATGGATCTAAATCTTTTCGAGGATCACTTTCTTAATTTTCAAATAGTTTTTCTGATAAAAAAATATAAAACTAAATTTAATAGATTTAACCTTAATCTTAAACCAATGCTAAGCCTACTACTTCTTTTTTGGATAAAATGATTAAGAAGATGATAGAAAATAAAATAATGATAGATGACATCTAGTAAATTATCTCGTTTATTTCTTAGATGTAAAGAAACTTAATTGTTGTAATTACTAAGTAAAGAGAAATTATAATAAAAGGAAAGTGATTTCTATAAAAAGCTTTTAAGATTTAAAACATAATTTTCAAAATTCGTATTACCTGTTAAATTAAAATCAAAATAAGAAGTAATAACTAAATAAGATTTACAAATGAGAGTAATTAATAAATAAATACATGTTGATAATTTAAATGCTAAACCTAATCAAACATAAACTAAATAAAATGATCTTGATAATTCATTATTGTCTTTTGAAAAACCAGGAGCAAAATTAGGACCATTATAAAAATTAAAAAAGATTATTTTCTAACATCCAGAAGTTTTTTCACTTTAAAAGTTTAGAAATAAATTAAAATCCTCAAAAAAATGGTATAATAGATCAAATAGTGTAAGAATGACAAATGCAAGTATTATTATTTTATTATATAAGGAAGATCTGTAATGATTATGAAGACAAAAGAATAACATATATAAGAATTGAATTCCTTAAGATAGAGATCAATATCTTAATTAAAAAAGAATATTAGTGAAACATAACTTAATATATAAAATGTAGATAAAGAATTGAGATCTAAAAGTGTTAGATTTAGATAATTTCGATAAAATACTGAATAACCATTCTAAATTGAAAATAGATATTAGAATTTAAGCAAATCTATAACTAAATTAGATTAAACGAAAAAAATTATTTGATTTATATTTTTATTAATTCTTAATAATAATTTTATATTGATATTATATAATATTAAATCAAATATTTAGAATCTGATAATCAACTTAAACTAATTATTGAGGATATATTTTAGTTTTATCTTTTTCAAAATTAAACATGATTATTATTAAAAATTAGATGAATTATCAAAAATATTATAGAAAACAATTCGTAATTAAGATAACTGAAATTTATCAAATGATAATAATTTTTCAGTTTTCAAAAGAAATCTATATTTTCATTAAATTATTAAACAATTAATCTCAATTTTATCTTTTTTATATATGAGAAGAGATTCAAATAATTCCTAGAATTAATAAATAACAGATAACATTCAACAAAATGGAGCTATGTAGTAAGCATTAAATTTATGAAAGATTTAGATAAGAATAAGCCTTTGAATTATTGAGTTATACTTTGCTTTCAAATTCTATCTATGTAATTACAGTATTGATTTTATGCTTTGAACTTGCTTATGAAGGAAATATGTTAAGTGTGATATTTTGCTTAGATTCAAAATTATTCTTCTAAATTCTCCATCAAGCTTACTTTTATAGGACATTTGCTAAAATTAATGTGTAAGATCATATTATATATTATTATATTAAAGATAGTACAATCACGCCTTAATTAGATTATTCTAACTTTTTATTGAAGTATGTTATGTACTATCACTAAATATATATATTATCAATAGAAAAAGTGAGTTATTGCTATTTTCAAATATTTTCCCTCTTATTAATATCTGTCTTTCATTGATAGTTAAGTTTAATGAGGGAAAATAGTAATTTAAAGAATCAGTACAATAAATTAATTTGTTTAATGTATTAAGAAATATTTGTATTTTGCTAATATCTATATTTTTCAGTTTAAAAATAGATGGATATTTAGATATTGACTGGTTATACACTTTATGGATGCTTTGGCTATTATTTAGTCTGTCAGCATCAATTATTATATATTACATTTTTGTTGTATTGGCCTTAGGTATTCAAGTTATTTTAGAATAGAACAATTATCAAAGAAACTTGGGTTTATTATTATATATTATAATTAGTAATAACAAATGTATGGATATTATTATTTATGATATCTTGTTCATCAATGTTCTTTCTCATACCAATATCTGTGTTAAATTTTAATAATTAAAGAAATTATGAAGAAGCTATTGAAGTAAGTAGAATAATTTTTATTACTAACTAAATACTGTTCTCTTATTTTAATGCCAAATTTAAGCCAGAATTAATTTTAGCTTTAAAAATGTTCTTATCTCTTAATGATTCTGTTAATCCACTCCAAACTATTATTACTCAATAAGCAGAAGCCTAAATACAGCAATTTAATAAATAAGATTATACAGAGAGTCAAAATTCAGAAGCATAAATGCAAATTCCAAAAGTAGTAAAAAGAATTTCTAAAACTTATTTTGGATTTGATGATCTGAATTCTGAAAATAAAATTGATTCTAAAATCTAAGAATAAAATAAAAAGCCAACTCATCATAAAGCTTTATCATCTCATATCTAAAAGCCAATTGAATAAAATGATGATAGGTTAAAACTTGCATCAACAATGGTTCTAAAATTTAATGAATAAGAAAATTTAGATGAATTGAAAGGAACTTCCATTTAATAATATAAATAAAATGTATTAAAAAATTTTTTAATTTATAGAAAAATTAACCAAGATCTATATCATTATCATCTATTAATTAATGTTGTGTTTGTTATGATAATAATCCAGATGCTTTATTTATGTAATGTGGTCATGGCGGTGTATGTTATCATTGTGCTTTAGATATGTGGAAAAATAAAGATGAATGTTATTTATGTAGAAAGGTATTATCATAATTATAATAATAGAAAATAGATAGAATTTTATAGATTAAAATATTTGAAAATGGAAATAATTTATATTAAGTTATTGGAGCTACAGAAATGAATTAAAATTAGAAAAAAATGACATAAAATTAATTAATAACATGATTAATGATGAGTTACTATTAAAAATTATAAATTTGAATCAATTTCTTTTTTTCTTTCCAGTACCTGCTCTTATATGTTTTTCTGCTATATCTCTAAGTTGAGCTTTAGAAAATTACTATTCTGAAAGTTCAGTATCCTTAAATTTATCAACTAATATAAATCAGATTAGATTATTACGTATTCTTTGTAATAATTCATCATTTGGATTATCTCCTTAATTATTTCCATCATCTATTTTAATAAAATTAGATTGTTTAGCCTAATTTAATAATAATTTATACATCTTTCTTCATAAAATTATGACGAGGATTTTAAGCAATATCTTGCATTTATAATATATCATTCGTTCTTATTTCAATAACACCCAATACTTTTAATAGTTTATCTTCATCCATTTCTTTAAAACTCTTATTATATAGAAATTTAAATTTACAAATTTAGGTCCTAATAATTAACTGTATTCCTTTAAATTGCAGCCAATACGTTCAAACATAATTGGAATACTAATCATTAACTCTTTAAGAATCTTAGATATTTCATATAATTTCTCTTATAATTTCTCTTATTTTGCTTTGATTTTTACTAGTTTTTCTTCAAATTATAATTTCTATTTATATTTTTAATCTGCCATAATTTTTTAATCTCTATTTTCTAATTCTTATTTTTCTATTAATAATAATTTATTTTATTTTTAAAGCATTTCTAATTCATCAGATTATTCATAAATATATTTAAAAGCCCCATAATTTTATTCTTCTTATTCAACAAA